>JAVGWX010000010.1:12894321-13099321 GCA_036924085.1 Ariolimax columbianus | reverse complement strand
GAAGAAGAAGATGAAGCAGAAGAAGTGAAGATCAGCGACAATAACAAAAGCAATAAGACATGCGTGAACAATAACATCAAGAACAAGAAGTAATCCGACAGTTACACATCGATTTCTTTACCTTTCAAGGCTTTAAAAGACCAACTTTTGATTGGATTTAGACTTTTAGAAGTACTACATTTAGGCAGCCAAAGTGAACATCCAAAACCTAATAAATTCTCGTTTTATCAAACCAGAACAAAAGCAACACTAATCTCTCATCTTGTCCAAATCACATTTCTTGACTCACTTGATTCCCGAGCTAAATGGGAAACAACTGCATACTGTCAACCTTGCTTCTGTAAATCTAGTTTTCTCACAAATCCATTTATCTGAAGACTACTCGTTCTTTATTGTGTATAGTTCGGTCCCCGTGATTATAAGTTGGGAAGTGTTGTCTTCAAGTGAACGGCCAAGAGAGGCGTAATTAACAGTTTCGGTAACTTTGTTTAACCGAAAATTTGCCAACTTTTAAAACCCATTTCACGCATACATTTGCCAAACAGTAAATCTGTAAGATAAGTCAAGACATCCAGGGAGGGTAGCTGATCACAGCACACATATAACGTGGAGAATTCGAAAAATGTTAACTCCAACACATTATCACTGACGACAGAGTCTGCTAGGAAAATGTGTATACCTATTTTAAAATGATATTGCCTTTATTGTTTAGCAAGCCTTCCACAAATTAATCTTGGAGTGGAAGGAACGATTATTCCTGACCTTTAGCAGGGTACCCAATCTCCAGAGTAAGGTAGTGACCGGATCAGATGTCCTTATTTGATACCCTTATAATTAGTTCAGTTATCGTTTAGCATTAGCAATTCCTGCTTCAATGGAAACAAAGGGACTTGATATGGCAGAGTAGGTAGCGGGCATAGATAGTCTCGAACTTTCAGGATCTCGTGTGGATCAACTGGCCTGGGTTTTGCTAGGGTGTGCGACAATAAGTGATGTGACATCCTGGCTGAACTGAACAGCAGCTGTTGGGACATACCAACTGAAGCGGGGAAATGTTTTGAAGTTTGTCAACGAACGCGTCTTGTGTGGTGATTTTGTAATAGATGAACCAGTACTCCAGAGACTGCAGAGATTTAAACCGTGCATTGGTGCAGCATTGAAGGGCGTATGAAGGGATGGAGCAGAAGAGTAGCTACATCGTTCGACATTTACTGAGAAGGACTATGGGTCCATGAACCTGCCCAGAGTGCAATGACCTCCATATTTTACGAAACAGAACAGAATCTTCGTGTATTTTACAGGTGTTTCTAAAAGCTCTATTTACTATTTCTACCTCTTTGCATACTCCATTAATTTGAAGTAATTTTTGTCTGTACTGACATCGTCAAAATAAGGATTTACATTGATGTGCACACAGGTTATTGCAGATTTCCATTGATGTGCACACAGGTTATTGCAGATTTCCATTGATGTGCACACAGGTTATTGCAGATTTCCATTGATGTGCACACAGATTATTGCAGATTTCCATTGATGTGCACACAGGTTATTGCAGATTTCCATTGATGTGCACACAGGTTATTGCAGATTTCCATTGATGTGCACACAGGTTATTGCAGATTTCCATTGATGTGCACACAGGTTATTGCAGATTTCCATTGATGTGCACACAGGTTATTGCAGATTTCCATTGATGTGCACACAGATTATTGCAGATTTTCATTGATGTGCACACATGTTATTGCAGTCTGCTGAAGGCTGTATCTGGTGTATGTTAGCCTAGACCAGGACTTCACAACTTCTAATGTGATACGTGCCAAATTGTTCCAATGAAAACAGATTCAGGTCGCAAAAGTGACACGGTATTTCTAACTCATTCTTGGATAACATTAATGTTGAATCAATTCACATGTCACCGAAAAGCGAAATCAATAGTGTTGATACAGATACTGTCGATGATAACAATATTGATCATAATTTGAGTAGGTAACCATGACATGCATCGATTACCTTTGTTAATCAAATATTACATGTGTTGGATCGATACACTTTTGTATGTTATTGTTGAAATCTACTCAAGCTGAGTTAATGTAACTCTTGAGGACCATTCTATGATGTTAGTAGACAGTGGGTCTTCTTGCAGCGACCCGATGTGTAATAAAGACGGTGGACTCGGGTCCTTCTGGCTGTAAAGCAATTCGAGGCTCCTCAGCAAGCTAAACGCTATGAGAATCATAGTGTCGATCCCAATCTAGTTGACCAGGCTGCTGTGAAACATCCTGTTTACATAATCGCGACGTGGGGAAAGGTGAGATCTTGATCAGATCCTGACGTTACTGTTACTTTTCTTTCCCATATTCTTTATTTTATTACTCTGCTTGGACAGCATGTCAGCTCAAAACAGGCTGCGCTAGTGAAGATCAGCGAATTATAACTTACATCCATCACCAGTAGCATTTAGGATCGAACTGATACATTCTCAACATCGTCTTGCGTCCGTGAGGAATGTATTCTCCCATCATCGATGTTCTTCGGTGCTTTGAATTGGATTCTTGCAAATATTGAAGCGTACAACTCATTAGTTTCTGTGGGAGTTGCGTTTGACCAACCTCTAATAACCTCAAGTCCATTCTCTCAGGTCTTGACAGACCCTCCCCAGGACAGAACAATCAGCCTCACATTTGGATCTGCATAATTTCTGAGCGAAGGCCAAGATTTCAAGTCATGATAGTGTTCCACCTGCGGCGGCTACTAATATCAACAGAAATTACGCCAATCCTTCCAGGACATATACCAGGACACAAGACTGACTTCTGATGCACGCAGTGGTCCGACATGGCTAGGGGATCCGTCTAGCGGCATCATCCAGGAACTCTATGTAAGGTGCAGATTCCCTCCTTGAAAACCAAGCCGCACCGATATAGATCTTGAAGAGACAACGAGTATGGGAGCTGACAACTTTAACTTGAGGTGACAAAACAACGATAAAGGAAAGTGGCAACTTTAACTTGAGAAGACAAGACAAAGATAAAGGAAACTGGCAACTTTAACTTGAGGAGACAAGACGACGATAAAGGAAACTGGCAACTTTAACTTGAGGAAACAAGACAACGAGTAAGGACACTGACAACTTTAACTTGAGGTGACAAGACAACGAGAAAGGGAACATGCAACTTTAACTTGAGGAGACAAGACAACGAGAAAGGAAACTGGCAACTTTAACTTGAGGAGACAAGACAACCAGAAAGGAAACTGGCAACTTTAACTTGAGGAGACAAGACAACCAGAAAGGAAACTGGCAATATTAACTTTAGGTGACAGGACAATAAGTAAGGAAATATACAACTTTAACTTGAGGTGACAAGACACCGAGTAAGGGAAAATGCAACTTTAGCTCGAGGTGACAGAACACCGAGTAAAGAAACTGGAAACGTTAATTTGAGGCGACAAAACAGCTAGGAAGGAAACTGTGACTATATAATACTATTTTACAAATACATACAAGTAGTGGCCTTGTCAGCGAACAATCACAACAACAAAACAACACTTACGGTCACATCGACTTTCATCAGGTACAGGTGTTGTGTATTTGTGTGCAAATCTGAATAGATGATGCTGTCATAGAATGATAGATACTGTCTAGCATCATGGTTCAGACACGTTATTGTACCAGGTATCAGGTTTATTGCGAGGTTAGAATGGCGATTTAATTTCCTTTCTTTCGTTGCCCCGAACTCTACAAGGACCAGGATAGTAGATCCACACTAGAATGTGTAGGTCAGATGACCTTACATGTGCCATTCACTCATGACTGAACCACCTTCTGTATCATCTGATGTAGCAACTGTGATTTAATGACTGTCCCTGATAATTAGGTCTCAGAAAGTGATCTCAGAGCTGCAGGAACTGCTCCCATCTCCATTCTCGTACTATGGGTTGCTGATCTCCATTCTCGTACTATGGGCTGCTGATCTCCATTCTCGTACTATGGGCTGCTGATCTCCATTCTCGTACTATGAGCTGCTGATCTCCATTCTCGTACTATGGGTTGCTGATCTGCATTCTCGTACTATGGGCTGCTGATCTCCATTCTCGTACTATGGGTTGCTCATCTCCATTCTCGTACTATGGGTTGCTGATCTCCATTCTCGTACTATGGGCTGCTGATCTCCATTCTCGTACTATGGGTTGCTCATCTCCATTCTCGTACTATGGGTTGCTGATCTGCATTTCTTGTTTCTGCCCAAGCATGACTCGATCTCTCACTTCTGCAGAAAATAAAAAAAAACACATAAATTTCACTGTCCTACAGATATATATTTATCTGACTAAGAGGCGTGTTCAAATGAATCCGGACTTAGCTGCATCGAGTGAACATACGTACACTTGCGCATTTTGACGCCACTTCTGATGTAAACAGCACATGCCAACCGTCAAGTTTCATTATTTTTCGACTCATCTTTTCCCCAGCAGACAGTTGAAAACATGGCGGGTGTGATACGGAATCTGTCCAGAGTTTATCATAGGGCGGTGATTCGGTTTCTAGCAGCTGAAGGATGTCAACCAGTTAATATTCATCACAGAATGCAGGCAGTGTATGTGAACAAAACGTAAGCTCCAGCGACGGTCCACCAGAATTGCTGCATCAATCTCGGCGAAGGCATCTTCTGACACAAAAAAAAGCGTCTGACCTGGTCTCGGAAGATCTTTCGGTAAATCAAGTCCTTCTTTAGACGTCGTTGTCCAGTTCTTCACTGTTGTAATCGACACAATTTTGTCCACCCACACAAACTGCCAATATTCTGCAATGAATCTCAACTGGTCGACATCCTTCAACTGTTAGAAACTGAATCACCGCTCCTTGATCAACTCTTGACGGATTCCATATCACACCCGCCATGTTTGCAACGGTTTCCTGAGGAAACTATGAGTCGGAGGATAGTGCCATTTTGCAAACTTGACGGTTGGTATGTAGTATTTACATCATAAGTGACGTCATCATACGCATCGTACGTATATTGACTTCATACAATTAGGCCCGGTTTCATTTGAACACTCCTCTTATATATGCATAATGACATCACTATCTTGAATGTTATAATTTGTCAACTTGTTAACCTCAAACTCTGCTCTCTCACTATACCAATCTCTGCATTCTCTGCCTAGGGTTATGATGACTGTGTGAAATTATGTCATGTTATCATCTGGATGAAACAATTCTTATACCTCAACTATCGCCTCAACTATGGTGAACTGTCCAATTGTTCTATCTGCCAGTCCCACCCATTAAACTCATTCATTAATCACTTGATATCTGATGTGTAATCGTGCAGTGGGTGCCGTCCGTTTGTGTCAACTACAGCCTACCCACCTTCAAACGGCAATTGACTTGTACTTATGGAAAGACAATATAGCAAGGAAGAGAACTAGTCAAATACATCACTCATACTTAAAGTACGATTATGCGGTAGGATGTGTTTTTTCTTTTTTTTTTGTATTGTCTTGATTCTTGATTCGTGATTCTAGGCACCAACATCATCACATATGGGACATTCAGTAAGTTCTCCGTTCTCCGTCCAAGCAACCAGCCAAGCGTATATATATATACTCAGAGTCTCAGTCCGTCCTAGCAGCCAGCCAAGCGCATATATATACTCAGAGTCCCAGCCCGTCCAAGCAGACAGCCAAGCGTATATATATATATACTCAGAGTCCCAGTCCGTCCCAGCAGCCAGCCAAGCGTATATATATATATACTCAGAGTCCCAGTCCGTCCAAGCAGCAAGCCGAGCGTATATATATACTCAGAGTCCCAGTCAAGTGTTTATTTCGTGTTCTTCGAATCTTTCCAGACAGAACACACTTTCTCAATTCTCCCTTAGTCACTCCAAAATCTATCATCATCTGCGCATTTGCATTTTCGCGACCCTCTGTCTCTTCATCATTGTGTAGACTGTCCATGACTGCCCCTATCAACTCAACCCTGTCTCTTCATCATTCTGTAGACTGTCCATGACTGCCCTTATCAATTCAACCCTGTCTCTTCATCATTCTGGAGACTGTCCATGACTGCCCTTATCAATTCAACCCTGTCTCTTCATCATTCTGTAGACTGTCCATGACTGCCCTTATCAATTCAACCCTGTCTCTTCATCATTCTGGAGACTGTCCATGACTGCCCTTATCAATTCAACCCTGTCTCTTCATCATTCTGTAGACTGTCCATGACTGCCCTTATCAATTCAACCCTGTCTCTTCATCATTCTGTAGACTGTCCATGACTGCCCTTATCAATTCAACCCTGTCTCTTCATCATTCTGGAGACTGTCCATGACTGCCCTTATCAATTCAACCCTGTCTCTTCATCATTCTGTAGACTGTCCATGACTGCCCTTATAAATTCAACCCTGTCTCTTCATCATTCTGGAGACTGTCCATGACTGCCCTTATCAATTCAACCCTGTCTCTTCATCATTCTGTAGACTGTCCATGACTGCCCTTATCAATTCAACCCTGTCTCTTCATCATTCTGTAGACTGTCCATGACTGCCCTTATCAATTCAACCCTGTCTCTTCATCATTCTGTAGACTGTCCTGCCCTTATCAACTCAACCCTGCCTCTCGTCATCACGGCGTCGTTCACCACAGCTCGTCCCGCCAGCTTTTTCGTTCCGTGTGCGTGTTTTTGTGTGTTACACTGTAAGTAGGTGGCCAACATTTTTTTTCAACAAAATCGTTATGTAGTTGAAAATGTTGAGTATCGCTGCAATAAAACAGCTCAATCTCTTGTGAATAAATTCGTCTTTTTTGTAGTTCGTCCAGAAAAGGACGTTTGTAATGTTGTGTTATAGTTTACATCGAGGCTTGGTATCTGCACCTTTTAACCCGACTCATGCGATTTCGTCATGTCATTGTTTGAAACTGGTTTGTTTTCCTTCTTCGATGTCTAATTCTTCTGCATAGTTGCATGCAGTCTGTTTCGAGGGCTGCTATTTGGAGGCTAAATAGAGTCTTGGTCAGTTGAGAGTCAGTATCCCTGGTGCAAGATGTTAGCTTGAGTCTATGACTGCATTCATTGATGTTTCTTTGTTTAGTTAGTTTTCTTATCACCTATGCCGTTAAGCGCCGTGAGGAGCTGACGTCTTCTGTTCTGCGCCAAGTGCGTTGCGTCGGTCAATGTGAGCCTGTGTCGCTGCACAATCACTATAATGTCATCTATCCACCTTCTTCGCAGCCGTCCCCTTGCATTGTAGCCAGATCTACCAACGTTGTAAGCCACCAGTGGCAGTTGATGGGGACACATTCTTAAGAGATGACCGAACCAACGTATTTTGTGCCTGGAAATGTATTTTGCATAATGACACAGCGCCGACAATACAGCAAATGTCATCGTTTCGCATTCTATCTTTCCTGGAAATACCGATGACCTTAACACTTCCTTTCACATGTCGTATTTCTGCACTTGCCTGCCTTGAAGAGAGGCCATGTTTGGCACTGGTAACACACCATCGGAAGAAATATTATGTTTATCAGTTGTTGCTTTGTTGCTAAACTAATGGTCGGGTGCCTAGATTTGGTGTATCTTTAGTCTTTAAATATTGTTCAGCTAGCAAGAGAAATATCGAACCTTAAACTCTGGCCTCGGACTATAGAACACGCCGTGTCCTTAGTTATAAAGTTAACTATTGAAAAGTTGGCTGTCGACAGCGATTGCACGGTCTGGTGCACTGTGAAGAGGCATAGGCAATCTGTCTTTCATTCAGAAAGATTATTAAGTGCAAAGATGTTCGCTCCTTCAGCTATTAGTTGGCTATGGAGACTTGTCGTACTGCATAACATAATAGAACAGAGGTCACATGAACTATCAAAACAAAGGTTCTCAGCCGGTATTGAACAGAAAACTCAGATTTTGTGAAACGTATCTAGAAGTTTCTCGAGGGTTCTTCAATGAGATAATGAAACTCATTTGCTTAAGCTTGGCTCAGATTTGTGGGGCTAATGAAACTTATTTGCCTAATCTTGGCTCACATTTGTGGGACGAAGAAAATTCATTTCCCTAAACTTGGCTCACATTTATGGGCTAATGACATTCATTGTCCTAAACTTGGCTCACATTTGTGGGCTAATAAAGCGAAGCCGTTCAGGTCCTTTTATCTTGCACTCCGATGTTTGACCTTTGACCTATTATAGCTTGATTAGAGGTTTATAATTTCCCTATTCAGTGTTTTGGTACATGTCTTACCAATTGAGTGGCAGAGGAATTCGTACAATTCAACATTGCCAATAAACCTGTGTGTTCTTAGTTCTTAGCTCGACCCGTTCTTCGTCAAGAGATAGTCTCAAATGAGCGATTCCAAACTCATGATCCAGTCTTTTCTGTCGCGGGAGCGTGTTGTCAATTGTGATAGTAGTCTATCTGTTGTAGGGTCGTGAATGTTGTATTTTTCTAGTGAATATCGCCAGTGAGTTGAGGGCCCTCCCCGAGGTCTCTTTTTGTCGCGCGAGTACCACATGGTGGTACATCGTTCATCTGGTCTTCCGGATATATGAGGAGCCCAGTGGTGTTTCGAATAGTTAACATACTGTAGGACATCCTCGATGTGTGACATTCTCCGGATGTCGCTGTTGTGTAGTTCGCTCTGCCGCTGTTGTCTGAGAGTTATGCCTACACGGCGTCTTTAAAGCGATGCGTGTGTTGTTCTCAGTTTGTTCTCTGCTGCTTCGGTTAGAGACCAGGGTTCGCTATAATAGCAGAGCGCTGGCAGGACTACTGAGTCGAAGATGTCCGCACGTAGTCTGGTGTCCTTTTTGGCGTCTGTTCCCCTCATGGTAGAGCTGAAGGCTTCCGTTTTCGTTTCCGTCTGACGATCTCAAGTTGTATATTGTTCTCTATGTCGAGGAGCCATACTACATATACATATTCGTTAGAGTATTGGGTTGGGCTCTGCGAAACGGTTGCGCATAGCTCTGGTTTTCTCTAGGTATATAGCTAGACCTGCTTTCCTGCCTTCCGTGTCTAGTGACCGCAGCATCTCTGTCGTTCCAAGGTGTGTCTCTGATGAGGACGATGTCTTATGCGAATCTGTGGTGGTTAAGACGTCTTCCCGTCCATTGTTTTGCTGTAATTCTCCCAATCGCAGTGCCCCATCGTCGACTTCATGCATGCAGAGACTAGGTTCGGCGAGATGGGGTCTCCTTGCTGTACTCCTTTCTCTGTTGCGATGATGATGGGTTGAGTGAATGAACGGATTACGGTGGTGGATCCTTCTTAGCATTTCTTGAGTATTTCGATGTAGTAGGGAGCTACTCCTTGCTCGACTAGCGCTTTCCACACGAATTCTGTTTCAACCGAGTCAAATTCCTTTTTGTAGTCGATGAATGTGAGTATTAGCAGTGTTTGGTGCTTGAGTGTTGATCGTGATTATAAAATAAGATCAATCAAAAATTCACAGATTAGTATTATTGGATTATTCTATATATGTTACTGGTGACATTATCTCACCTTGTGTCTACATTGTGTGGGATTACCTGAGACTGACATTTGTTAGAAGTTCTTATTTGATATAACACATTGAGAAAGGCAGACCTGCATTGTAATAGATACTTTAGTTCTCACTGTTAGAGTCAGCTGGATGGAATTTGAATACCTAGGGATCAAAGGCTGTTTGCTTTACAGCAACAGTGTAGTGGCCTAGTTATTCGAAATTCCAACATGCGCGAGCTAACCAAGTTCCGGGACGCAGTCGGTGTGAAACTACAGATTTGTCGGCCATTTTGTCCGTCTTTCTGGCGATAATACTACTGCAACGGCCAGCGTAGTCGCCGCTAAAGAAATGGAGAGATGATATACAGCACGTCCTTAAACTATTATGGTACTCAAGGACGAAGGAAAGACACATATTGTGACTACCTGGAGTTAAGCAACCTTGCCTGATTGAATATTTGGATTCGTATCAAGTATTCAAGTATTCAAGTGTTCAAGTATTCAAGTGTTCAAGAAAAAATATGCATTACCGGAGTTTTGAACCTATACTATATTGTTTATAAAGCTGGTATTGGAAACTTGTGTCTGCCATCTGCTCCATGTATTGTTAGTCCCGAATGCATCAGTAATTATCGTTGTGACCTTTGTCGCTACTACCTTTTTTTTTTTTTTTTTTAGAAGACGATGAAGAGTAAACTGAAGACAGGACGGGAATGTGACAGTGTGGCCCGTCTGTAAATCACTAGTATTGATGATAGACAAGTTCTTTGGATATATCGATAACATTGGGCTGACCACTACTTATTGTAGATCAATTGAATTTGCATGTCGTAGAAACTGAAGTTTTCCGCTTACAATAAAAAAGCATTTAAAAAAAGAAGAAAAATGAAGAAAACAAAAGAGAAAAAGAAGAGAAAAGTTGATAGGTGGTATAAAGTGATGTTTATTTTTGCTAATAAAAGAAGAATACATTAAAAAGAAGAAAAAAAAGAGAAGAAGAAGTAGAAAAAGCAGAGGAACGTTGTCTTTCACGACGTGGTTCGAATGTTGACGTGTTGCATTTCTTGTTCACGCATTGTACCTAGAAGTCACATGAGCCCCGAGTGGTACGCGGCGGCTTGGTGTACGACAAAGACAAAAATAGCATCCTGCCCTACAAATCTTCCTCCCAGTTACATCTAGCTTACGCCAGAGATTGAACCTGCACAGGGGCACAATACCTCTTGTAGAAGTATACGGTTACTACGTCTAAAATGTATGTTAAGGGGGAGGAAGAGAGGTATATGACCAGGTTTGAAAGGAAAGCCACATGAGTAGGTTTACTCTTTTGTTCACCCTGGAAAGGACATTTAGTGACCTATTGCAGTAGCTTTTCTCACATTCCGATCGTGCTGATGAAGGTGGACCGGGGTCCTCCAGGCGGTTGTACACTTGGCTTCATAATAAGAAGATTAGTCGATACGGAAGGCGAACATGTAGTGCTATAGACTTGGTTTAATTAAGTCTCCGCTTATTTAGATGAAGTGACCAGTTTTTGTAGCGTCTTCTTAAAGAGAATGGAAAGAATAGAACCACTGTCCTTTTATGGATGTAGCAAAAACCTTTAGAGACAGTTGTGCGTGATCTTTTAGTGTAAAACAAATTGCTGCAGAAACCATCCCAGCCAGATCACGTAATGTGATTTGCGGTAGTGTTTCTAGAGTGGGAACACTATGCTCCGGCTGGGGCAAGAAAAATGGCGATTGTATTCCTTGCTATATCGTGTTTCCTAACGTTAAAATGAGAACTGAGACAAATAACGACCATTCAAATTAGAAGACACCGCCATAGCCATTATGCAATGAGAACTGAGACAAATAACGACCATTCAAATTAGAAGACACCGCCATAGCCATTATGCAATGCATACGCTCTGGTCTGTAACATGGATACCAAACTAATCGATGTCCATCTGTGAACACCTGAGAAGAGAGATGAGATTCCGCTCTGAAATATAACTGACAGCAGGCCACTCCCAGAGGTGTGGCCTCCTGGCGTTGGGAGGCGTTCCACAGATGACACGACAAGCAATAGTTGTCGCTAATAAGGTTGTAAATGTCGACAGAACGACATTCGTGAGCACGTGTGAATGTCGCGTCTAGGACCCTTAGCCTGTGTGCTTGTCAGGTTAGATGGTCGATACATTGACAGAAAAGGCTGGCGGATTTGGTCGTTGATTAAAAGTAGCTGGGGATTGGAGTGACAGGGTTGTTAGAAACGCCCATATATGATGATCTCACACGTCGAGTTGAAGGCTTTAACTATTGCAGGAGTGTGAAGTTAATGTAGAATTGATGTCCCAAACGGGTTTGGTGAAGGCTGACACAGTTGAAGAGTGTAAAATATAGAGGAAGAAAGAATGTAGAGAGAGAGAGAGAGAGAGAGAGATAAAGAGAGAGAGAAAGAGAGAGAAAGAGATAGAGAGTGAGAGAGAGTGAGATAGAGCGAGAGAGAGAAAGAGTGATAAAAAGACAGAGAGTAACATAGATGAAAACGTATTTGGTCATTATATGCCATGCAGGGTCTCATTTTGGTTTTCTCTAGGGCTCTGTGTATGGTAGAGATGATACAAACATTCACTGCCACACTGAAATCTAGCCACAGAGAAACAACTTGTATCTTTCTAGACCAGAAGACTCTCTACCTAACGGCTGTGTACATCCAAGAGAAGCCTTCTTTGTGCTACGCCGTGCATCTCGGCGCCTAGTACATCATATTTGGCACGGTTCTACATCACTTTAACCTAGTGGACCCCATCACTGCACCAAACTCGCATTGCTACCTCAGTTTCTCTTTCTAAATTGGACTCTGTTTCCTAATTCAGACTCCCTTTTCAACCTATGTTTCCGTTTCATATCTCAGTTTCCCATTCCTCTCTGTTTCCCTTTCCTAATTCAGTTTTCCTTTCTTCTCTAACTTTCCCTTTCTCATTTCAGTGTTTCTTTCCAATCTCAGTTCATTTTTCTTACCTCAGTTTCCCTTTCATATTTCAGTTTCCCATTCCTATCTCAGTATCCGTATACATCTATTAAAAGGTAACTCTCCCGTCCCAGTCCCCCTCTCCCGTCACATTCCTCTCTCCTGTCAGCCTCCCTCACCCGTCACATTCCTATCTCCTGTCAGCCTCCCTCCCCCGTCACATTCCTCTCTCCTCTCAGCCTCCCTCTCCCGTCACATTCCTCTCTCCTGTCAGCCTCCCTCTGCCGTTACATTCCTATCTCCTGTCAGCCTCCCTCTCCCGTCACATTCCCGTCTTCTGTCAGCCTCCCTCTCCCGTCACATTCTCCTCTCCTGTCAGCCTCCCTCTCCCGTAACATTCCTCTCTCATGTCAGCCTCCCTCTCCCGTCACATTCCTCTCTCTTGTCAGCCTCCCTCACCCGTCACATTCCTATGTCCTGTCAGCCTCCCTCACCCGTCACATTCCTATCTCCTGTCAGCCTCCCTCTCCCGTCACATTCCCCTCTCCTGTCAGCCTCCCTCTCCCGTCACATTCCTCTCTCCTGTCAGCCTCCCTCTGCCGTTACATTCCTATCTCCTGTCACCCTCCCTCTCCCGTCACATTCCCCTCTCCTGTCAGCCTCCCTCTCCCGTCACATTCTCCTCTCCTGTCAGCCTCCATCTCTCGTCACATTCCTGTCTCCTGTCAGCCTCCCTCTCCCGTCACATTCCTATATCCTGTCAGCCTCCCTCTCCCGTCACATTCCTCTCTCCTGTCAGCCTCTCTCACCCGTCACATTCCTATCTCCTGTCAGCCTCCCTCACCCGTCACATTCCTATCTCCTGTCAGCCTCCCTCTCCCGTCACATTCCCCTCTCCTGTCAGCCTCCCTCTCCCGTCACATTCATCTCTCCTGTCAGCCTCCCTCTCCCGTCACATTCCTCTCTCCTGTCAGCCTCCTTCTCCCGTCATATTCCCCTCTCCTCTCAGCCTCCCTCTCCCTTCACATTCATCTCTCCTGTCAGCCTCCCTCTCCCATCACATTCCCTTCTCCTTTCACAATCCCCAACTCCGTCCCACTGTGTCACAATCCTCCACTCCCGTCACATCCCCTCTCTTCCGTTACAATGTCCTCTCCTGTCTCAGCCCAACTATAAAATATGACACAGCATATCCTAGAAGTGAAGAACAAGAACATCTCACCTTTCTTGAAAATGAAGCCTGTTATAACCAAACGGACTGTGTCTGTGGTAGAAAATGTCATGTTCGACAACAATGAACAAACGTATAGTAGAATAAGAAGAAAAAAGACCTATCATTTGTCTTTTGCTTCAGTTGCTGTCTCTAGCCGGCCCCATTACATGACGCTTGTGTCCGACCTTGCCGAGTGGTTATTGTAGGCAGTAATAGTTGTGCATGATGGGGTTGCAAAGACCTTGCACATCGACTTTACTTGACCTTAGCACATGCTTCGGAGGTAAGAATGATCTCACTTATTTCACCTAAGAATCCTGTCGGGTGAATCATGTGCAAGTACTATAGCGCATTAATCCTGTCGGCGGAACATGTGCAAGTACTATAGCACATAAATACTGTCGGCGGAACATGTGCAAGTACTATAGCACACAAGCCCTGTGGCGGAACATGTACAAGTACTATGGCACATAAATCCTGTCTGGCGGAACATGAGCAAGTACTATAGCACACAAAACCTGTCGGACTGAACATGTGCGCGAACTTTTGCACATACATGTGTACAAACGCATACCAAAATAATTTCGTTGATATAATTTTTTTTAACAATTGGAGTAAATCAAGAAGAACACGCAGATTGAAGGCGGAGCCGCTAATTTTAATCTGCTTCCGTATGAACGTTTGTTTTTAATTTGTGCCAGTACTTTTTATACAAACTTGATCTCTGTTCTTGACATCGCTAGAAATGGCCAGGTGTTTATCAGAAGACCCGATAAGGTGGACGACGCTAGAGAACAATCGCTGTTTTTATTGTACACAATTTTATTCTGTGTGTCAGGGGTAGCCACGGGTGCCAGTACGTTTCGGTCTGTAAGTTGGGAAAGGTAAGTCAGGGGTTGAATCACCGACATTGGTTAAAGTGAGGGCATTGTTCTATGGAAACTCAAAATATGAATCCCAGAATGCACTGTTTGGTTTGGAACAACCTTTTCATTACATTCGATTCTTTGTTTACAATAGCAATAATGAGACGCTGTGTCCATTTGCATACCAGTTATAGCTGTCTGTCAGAGTCTATTTGTTTGGAATGTGTCTATGCAGTTAGAATGTCTACATTTATACATCTCAGATCGCATTCGATTTAAAACAGGTTGCCTTCTCTATATTTGACACCACATGCTGTCTTGTCTAGATTTGAAACATGTTGTTTTGTCTATACCTTGCACATCCTGTCTTGTTTAGATTTGACACATGTTGTCTTGTCTAGATTTGACACAGTTTGACTTGTCTAGATTTGACAGAGTTTGTCTTCTGTAGATTTGACACAGGTTGTCTTGTTTAGGTTTGGCACAGGTAGTCTTGTCCAGATTTGACACAGTTTGTCTTCTCTAGATTTGACACAGGTTGTCTTGTTTAGGTTTGGCACAGGTAGTCTTGTCCAGATTTGACACAGTTTGTCTTCTCTAGATTTGACACAGGTTGTCTTGTTTAGGTTTGGCACAGTTAGTCTTGTCCAGATTTGACACAGTTTGTCTTCTCTAGGTTTGACACAGTTTGTTTTCTCTAGATTTGTCACAGGTGGTCTTGTTTAGGTTTTACACAAGTTGTCTTGTCTAGATTCGACAAAGGCTGTCTACATTTGACACATTATTTTTTAGTCCAGTTTTACATAGGTTGTCTTGTCTAAATTTTACCCAACATTTCTTGTCTAGATTTGACAAGTTTTCTTGTCCAAATTTGTAACAACTAGTTTGCTCTTTTTGTATCCAACTTGTTATTACATACTACAAGAGCTTTGCAATGTTCAGAAATCCATCTGTTTTGTGTATTGTTGTTGTTCCATTTTTCGTTTCTTATCATATCCTTCTGTTTACATTTCTGCATTCATTTGCCACCTTATCTCTCTCTTTGGCCATTTGAGGGTTCTTCTTCTTTCAAACTTCTATTATTATATCTGTTCCGCAGTTGTCTATTTCTTTGTGGGGCTGAAGCTGATGCAGCTCAGAAAATTAGCTGACAGAACACATCGACTAACTTGGCTGCTTGCATCAGGGTAAGGGAACCAGCGCTGCCCAATATCTGCTCAGGAAACACCAGAAGCTAGTGTAGTTTGGCTAAGAGAAAAGGGATCGCAGTTGGAAATAAAATCTGGTATCATCCAGCCCCCCCTCCCCTCCGCCCACCCACACTTAAAAAAATGGCTGAATCAGATATGCCAGGCCGAAAAGCGCAGATGTCGCAGCCCTACTGTAAACTTATAAATAAATTCACTACGTCTTTTTCAGAACGAAAGCCGAAGAACACTTTTTCTTCATTGCTGTTCTAAATTTCAAAAAGCAATGGCAAACTACTGAAATCAAGATGGGCACCTCTTTATAGTTGCGCTCTCTACGCGCTCTCTACGCGCTCTCTTCTGCTCTGAATGAAGTCGAATTTTGTCTGCTCGCCCCTCCCTCCAGCGTAGGTTACACGATACCAACCTCGCATTATCAGCACAGCAAGGGCCACGCTGACCAAAATGTGGACACAATCAGAAGCCTCGCGGCGGGACACAGAAAACAGGGAATTTGACACGGACGGACACGGAAAGCTTGACACAAACATTGGTTTAATACACTCCTCGCAGCCCGCGTAACAAGACAGAGGAGTTCTTGTCTTCACCTGGGGAGTCTGTACAGATTTCGGTCGACACGCTCAGTATGAACACAGCCTCAGCAGTTGGGAACAATAGTTGTCGAACGACGCAACAGGAATCTGACACCTACGCGAACATTTTTTATTATTAAACTACTGCACGCAAACATGCCAAGAAATTCATGACGGTTGATAAAAACAAAACTAAAAAATCTGATGGCGAGGTCCTCAGGCCAGACATATCATCGACACCAACTAATGGGGAGGTCCTAAGGCCAGACAGATCATCGATACAAACTGATGGAGAGGCCCTCAGGTCAGAAAGATCATGGACACCAACTGATGGGGAGGCCTTCAGGTCAGACAGATCATGGATACCAACTGATGGAGAGGCCCTCAGGTCAGTCAGATCATGGACACCAACAGATGGGGAGGCCCTCAGGTCAGACAGATCATGGACACCAATTGATGGGGAGGCCCTCAGGTCAGACAGATCATGGACACCAACTGATGGGGAGGCCTTCAGGTCAGACAGAACATGGACACCAACAGATGGGGAGGCCCTCAGGTCAGACAGATCATGGACACCAACTGATGGGGAGGCCCTCAGGTCAGACAAATCATGGACACCAACTGATGGGGAGGCCCTCAGGACAGACAGATCATGGACACCAACTGATGGGGAGGCCCTCAGGTCAGACAGATCATGGACACCAACTGATTGGGAGGCCCTCAGGTCAGACAGATCATGGACACCAACAGATTGGGAGGCCCTCAGGTCAGACAAATCAAGGACACCAACTGATGAGGAGGCCCTCAGGTCAGACAGATCATGGACACCAACTGATGGGGAGGCTCTCAGGTCAGACAGATCATGGACACCAACTGATTGGGAGGCCGTCAGGTCAGAAAGATCATGGACACCAACAGATGGGGAGGCCCTCAGGTCAGACAGATCATGGACACCAACTGATGAAGAGACCCTCAGGTCAGACAGATCATGGACACCAACTGATAGGGAGGCCCTCAGGTCAGACAGATCATGGATACCAACTGTTGGGGAGGCCCTCCGGTCAGACAGATCATGGACACCAACTGATGGGGAGGCCCTCAGGTCAGACAAATCATGGACACCAACAGATGGGGAGGCCCTCAGGTCAGACAGATCATGAACATCAACTGATGGAGAGGCCCTCAGGTCAAACAGATCATGGACACCAACTGATGGGGAGGCCCTTAGGTCAGACAGATCATGGATACCAACTGATGGAGAGGCCCTCAGGTCAGTCAGATCATGGACACCAACTGATGGGGAGGCCTTCAGGTCAGACAGAACATGGACACCAACAGATGGGGAGGCCCTCAGGTCAGACAGATCATGGACACCAACTGAAGGGGAGGCCCTCAGGTCAGACAAATAATGGACAGCAACTGATGGGGAGGCCCTCAGGTCAGACAGATCATGGACACCAACTGATGGGGAGGCTCTCAGGTCAGACATATCATGGACACCAGCTGATTGGGAGGCCCTCATGTCAGACAGATCATGGACACCAACTGATGGGGAGGCTCTAAGGTCAGACAGATCATGGACACCAAGTGATTGGGAGGCCCTCAGGTCAGACAGATCATGGACACCATCAGATGGGGAGGCCCTCAGGTCAGACAGATCATGGACACCAACTGACGGGGAGGCCCTCAGGTCAGACAGATCATGGACACCAACTGATAGGGAGGCCCTCAGGTCAGACAGATCATGGACACCAACTGTTGGGGAAGCCCTCAGGTCAGACAGATCATGGACACCAACTGATGGGGAGGCCTTCAGGTCAGACAGAACATGGACACAAACAGATGGGGAGGCCCTCAGGTCAGACAGATCATGGACACCAACTGAAGGGGAGGCCCTCAGGTCAGACAAATAATGGACAGCAACTGATGGGGAGGCCCTCAGGTCAGACAGATCATGGACACCAACTGATGAGGAGGCTCTCAGGTCAGACATATCATGGACACCAGCTGATTGGGAGGCCCTCATGTCAGACAGATCCTGGACACCAACTGATGGGGAGGCTCTAAGGTCAGACAGATCATGGACACCAAGTGATTGGGAGGCCCTCAGGTCAGACAGATCATGGACACCATCAGATGGGGAGGCCCTCAGGTCAGACAGATCATGGACACCAACTGACGGGGAGGCCCTCAGGTCAGACAGATCATGGACACCAACTGATAGGGAGGCCCTCAGGTCAGACAGATCATGGACACCAACTGTTGGGGAAGCCCTCCGGTCAGACAGATCATGGACACCAACTGATGGGGAGGCCCTCAGGTCAGACAAATCATGGACACCAACAGATGCGGAGGCCCTCAGGTCAGACAGATCATGAACATCAACTGATTGGGAGGCCCTCAGGTCAGACAGATCATGGATACCAACTGATGGGGAGGCCCTCAGGTCAGACAGATCATAAACACCAACTGATGGGGAGGCCCTCAGGTGAGACAGATCATGGGCACCAACTGATGGGGAGGCCCTCAGGTCAGACAGATCATGGACACCAACAGATGGGGAGGCCCTCAGGTCAGACAGATCATGGACACCAACTTATGGGGAGGCCCTCATGTCAGACCGATCCTGGACACCAATTGATGGGGAGGCCCTCACGTCAGACAGATCATGGACACCAATTGATGGAGAGGCCCTCAGGTCAGACAGATCATGGACACCAACTGATGGGGAGGCCCTCAGGTCAGACAGATCATGGACACCAACAGATGGGGAGGCCCTCAGGTCAGACAGATCATGGACACCAACTGTTGGGGAAGCCCTCAGGTCAGACAGATCATGGACACCAACTGATGGGGAGGCCCTGAGGTCAGACAGATCATGGACACCAACTGATGGGGAGGCCTTCAGGTCAGACAGATCATGGACACCAACAGATGGGGAGGCCCTCAGGTCAGACAGATCATGGACACCAACTGAAGGGGAGGCCCTCAGGTCAGACAAATAATGGACACCAACTGATGGGGAGGCCCTCAGGTCAGACAGATCATGGACACCAACTGATGGGGAGGCTCTCAGGTCAGACAGATCATGGACACCAGCTGATTGGAAGGCCCTCATGTCAGACAGATCATGGACACCAACAGATTGGGAGGCCCTCAGGTCAGACAGATCATGGACACCAACTGATGGGGATGCCCTCAGGTCAGACAGATCATGGGCACAAACTGATGGGGAGGCCCTCAGGTCAGACAGATCATGGACACCAACTGATGGGGAGGCCCTCAGGTCAGACAGATCATGGACACCAACTTATGTTGAGGCCCTCATGTCAGACAGATCCTGGACACCAATTGATGGGGAGGCCCTCACGTCAGACAGATCATGGACACCAATTGATGGAGAGGCCCTCAGGTCAGACAGATCATGGACACCAACTGATGGGGAGGCCCTCAGGTCAGACAAATCATGGACACCAACAGATGGGGAGGCCCTCAAGTCAGATAGATCATGGACACCAACTGATGGGGAGGCCCTCAGGTCAGACAGATCATGGACACCAACTGAGGAAGAGGACACTTTAGGAGCCAGTACAAGTAATACAGATGACGGTCAAGAGCCCGACTGCATTACAATGGCAATTTCATAAAACGCGCTAAACACCAGGCTAAGAATAGGCACCTGTTCGTCAGGTGCATGTACCAGGGGAAGCTATACATTGTTGGACATAAGATGAAGAGAAGGTAATTGACATAATGGAAAATCAGAGTACAGATCGGCATGTCAAGGACGCCATGTGTGAGCAAACCGGAGAAACCTTCATTTTGTCGGAGAGGGACTCAAATGATCTTAGAGAGACGAGACACCTTGGTCATCATGGGGGATTTTAACGCGAAAGTTGGCTCAGAAAAAATAGCAGAAGAAAGAAGAGTACGAGGATCTTTCGGTGTTGGACACCGGAACGAAAGAGGAGAAAAACTAGTTGAGTTCTGTATGTAGAATAACCTCACCATTACCAACAGCTTATTTCAGCATCTTACGAGGCGATTATTCACATGGACCTCCCCGGATGGCAAACACAGAAATCAAATTGATTACATCCTAGTACAGCACATATGTTTCTAGGAACGGACTGCAACACGGATCATGAATTGCTGGTTGCTGTACTTACGATAAGACCACGAAGGGTGAGCACAGGTGCACGGTCAATACGTTTCGATATGCAAGCAATACTAATTGGATATGACGTGGAAATACGCAACAAGTTTCAGGTACTAATGGCAACGCAAGAAAACATATCTACTGAAAAATCGGTGTCACAAGCGAGAGAAGCACTTATTTCAACAGCACAGGGTATTATTTCTAAGAAAGTGCGTAAGAAACAGATTTATATTATGGATGAAACACTGCGACTCTCAGAGACAATAAGGGCACTGAGACAGGCAGTAGCAGAACGAAACACCGACAAATACAGAAATAGCACAGGCGAAATTAGGAGAAAGATTAAACAAAATAGGAAATGGCACATAATAGAAATATGTAAAAAAATAGAGGAACACCAGGGGCAGGGGAAGGAACGCAAAGCATTCACAGATAATATATCTATGAGTGGAGAATTCCAGTCATTTCTACAGGCAATAACTGACAGAAACGGGGCAACTATGACAGAAAGCAAAGGCATTCTAGAAAGATGGGTGGAATACTGCAGAGTGATGTACGGGGACAACACAACAAAACGAAGACATGCTAACAGACAATGAAGAGGTAGAACTAGAACAGACATTTAGAGATGTCCGAGCAGTGATTAGGGCGCTGACCCACACTGCGAGATATACCCGCTGAACAGATACAAGCGGGATGAGAAGCAAGCATCCGCATATGCCATGCGATCTGTAATACAATCTTTCGCAACACAGAATGGCCGAAAGCATGGATACGATCTGTGTACATCCCCCATACATAAAAAAGGGAATCTAAAGTTATGTACAGACTATCGCACTATCGCCTTGATAAGCCACTGCAGCAAGATCGTGTTGCGTTCCATTTTAGAAAGACATAATAGAAATAATAGAAAGACAGATGGACTATGAAATAAACTAAACGCAATAAGACTCAGGCCAGGAAGAGACACAAGAGACCATATCTTCAACAGGGGAAACATCATTGGGAAAAGCAGATTATTCAATACAGACATGTATGCCTGTATTATAGACTACACCGAAACCTTTGACTGGGTAAAACATCAGCAAATGTGGAACATTTTGAAAGATATGGGCTTTCCATCATATTTGATTCAACTAATAGAAACTCTCTACATGGGACAGCAAGCAGCCGTCAGAGTACATGATGAAACCTCAGACACGGAGTCAGACATGCATGTATTTTTTCACCATATCTGTTCAACGTGTAGGCGGTAAACTTTATCAGCAATGGAAAAGCTGAATCAATTTCTGCAGACTTCGATCCTTTCACAATAGGAGGTAAGGAGATATCGGAAATACGATATGCCGACGCCACAGTTGTGATCTCAAACAGCGCCACGGGCCTAGAACAAATAGTTACACCAGTCCAGTAGCACAGCGAAGCCCATAATCTCTAACTGAATACAAAGTAAACTAAGATAATGCCAACTGACAAGACAAAACTCCAACCTAAAATCGAGATAGCTGGTGAAGAGATTGAACATATTTCACATTTTGAATATCTGTGATCAATACTAAAAAACAATAAAGATTGTACAAAAGAAGTTAGAAGACGACTGACTATGGCAATGTAGAAAATAAGGAGTATGCAGAACCTATGGCATAATACAAACACGGAACTACAACTAAAGTTCATAAGAACATGCATTTTTCCTGTGGCAACCTATGGATGTGAAACATGGACGATTATAAAAGCAATAAGAGCAAAGATCGGTACTTTTGAAACACAGTGCTACAGAAGAGTCCTGAAAATCGCGTGGACTAAGAAAAAACAAACAAATCCATCTGGCAAGACCTGAATGTAGCGAATAATTGGCTCATAAATGATGTAATGACCAAAATACTTAGGTTTTTTGACACGTCAAACGACACAACGGACTGGAGAGTAGTTATGGAGGGCATGGTCACTTGAAGGAGAGAGAGGGGCCGACCAAGAGGACGATGAACTCAGGACATCAAAGAGACGCTGGATTTGACCTTGGGGCAGGCCAGAGGACCGACGGAAGACAGAGTTCCTACAAACAGGCTGTCAAGGACATTCTGTAAAGGACATGATACATGATGATGATGCTGTCCTCATACAGTTAACATTATTTCTATTAGACTTGATGAATTTCTTTGTTATTGTTTCTGGTTCTTTATCGGCGTCAGTGAGTAAAGTTGTCCTGTCTCCTTTCTAGGCCATTGCAGAGATCCGAGGTTAACTTATCTCTGGTACATATATGTAGTTAACTGATAGCAACACAGTTATGTAATTAACTGATCTTGGTACAGTTATGTAGTTTAATGATCTTGGTACAGTTATGTAGTTTACTGATCTCGGTAAAGCTGTGCAGTTAACTGATATCGGTACAACTGTGCAGTTAACTGATCTCAAAACAGTTATGTAGTTAACTGATTCGTCATAGTTATGCAGTAGCTGGGTCTTGGCACAGCTGTGTAGTAGACATATATTGGTACAACTGTGGAGTCGCTAGATCTCAGTACAGCAGAGCGATAGCTGTGTGGGGCTACAACTGTACTTTAAACGATCTCAGAACATCTGTAGGGTAGCTGGATCTTTGTACAACTGTGAAGCATTCTGTTCTCCTAGTTTTGTGAAGGTCGAATCAAGTTTTCATTCTTCCTAACTTGTTTATTTCTTGTCAGCTAGATCCAAAAGTTGTTCATCATCATCATCAGATGATCATTGATGATGTCACCACCAAAGAATGTCCTTGTCTCTTATACATTTATTGCAGAGTGAAATCTTGTCTAGTATCAGAATGAAGTCATTTTGATTATTCTGTATCCATCAGCTGCTAGCAATGTATGTATATGTAACAGAGTTACAGGAGTACAACGAGCCAAGGCCAGTGAAAATACCGTTCGTGGTACCCAAACATAACTTGAGAACCCGGCCCGAGAGTTTCAGTTCATTGAACGAGGGATGGTCCTCAACTCTCAAACAATGCAAGTTGGGGCTGGCCGACCAAAATAGGTCGCGTTCTCGAGGTTTGAACTGGGAATCTTCGTCAACAAGCGGTCAGTCAGTAGTTCGGAAAATAAGGCAGCCTTTCTTTGGGACACGCGAGTTCAAATAAAGTTTGTGGGAAATGAACTCAAGAAAGTAGAAGTCATGGGCTATAGTGGGGGAAGCTTAGCATATAAGCTAGAGGGAGACATAATAGAGGACATATCAGAAGCAGCAGGCAAGAGTGTCCTACCGGGCTGTGTAGTGAGAAGCACTTAGTCAAGAACAAGTAGATAGTTAAAAGCTACATAACTTAGCCAGTGAGTGACAATAGTGGAGTGATAGAATTAGAAGCCACCAAAGCAGACCAACACGGAAAGGCAACGAGATACCACACACATGTAAGAATCTGTCTTTGTGTGATATTTTGTTCGAGACGTTGTCGCTAACATCTTGCTCGAGTGACCTGACTTCATTCTCATCAGACGGAGACGTGTTACTGCAACACGAAGCTGTCGTCCTAGACGACCGTTATGATTTGTGGGGTTCCTAGTCGTGACAACCACAGTAACACAACCACTGTTGTCTGTTATAGACACGAGCACAGCTGCAGACAGAGCACAGATGCAGTCACCGACTGCCTGATGTAGAGACGACACAAGAGGTCCAGTAGACATCTGCTTTACGTGAGACGATACAAGAGGTTCCGTAGACAGCTGTCTTACGAGAGACGAGGCAAGAGGTCCCGCAGACATCCATTTTTTTAGGTAGCTGAGAGGACAGATAGATGAGGACTGAGAAATTGTAGATAGACGTCCTTTATATCAATGCACAGAGATAGACAGTGAATAGGACAATTGCTAGATTCCGACCACGTGATGAGAACCTTGGGTAAAGTTTAGTACTAGAGTAAGACCTGTGCTACTTGCACGAACCTTTAGAAGTAATCATAGCCAGATAGAGAAGTGATAATAACCAACCTTTTGAGAGACGTTAGAAATCATTTATAACTGATGAACAATATGATATGATCAACAAGCCTAGTGATTTGATTTGATGTGCATATTGTTTTACTTGTGAAAAATACATGCTTTGTTTTACTTGTGTTAAGAGAATTGTTAGTTGTTAAATTTAGAGTATGTTAAAGGGTGATAGTGGTAAGGAAGATATAATAAAGAATACGTTAACCCTGCTACATATTTTATATTAACTGATACCGTGACCTAGGAAATAAATTATTGTTAGGACTGCTACATCTTCTCGATGGCCTAAGTATTTTGTAATGTACTTTCTTGTAGGAAATTGCTATATCTAATGGATTACATCATTCGATGTCCATGGACTGCAAAGAAGACTATTGATACAGTACTCTAGGAGGCACACACGTAAAGATAATGTATTAGAATGATCACATGAAGACAGTCATCCTGTTTGGTGCATTTTATGAAAAGAGGAGGCTAGGAGCATATTGTGACAACAAAAAAGATATCAGAAAAGAGAGACAGAGGAAGGCCGAGAGAGAAGATGCTGGGCAGCTTGAGAGAATGGTATGCGCGACAATCAAGAACATGTTTGGTAAACGACACACGCGATAGAATTGGATGGAAGCCATGATCGCCAACACCAACCGGCAGGGCATCTGATGATGATGTACACGAGCGTTAAAGGAATCGTCGACTTCTTTTTAGATGTCAGTGACGTAATTAGCAGTTCTGTTATCCAATTCTCACTGTTCAACTGGCATGTCGTATTTATGTATTTGTTTCTCTGTAATTTGTAGTTGGACACCAAATTATTGAAAATGATTCTTAGAACTAAATTGCATCTGGACAATCCCAAATATACGGAGCTATTTTATTGCTAAAAGGGCCGACGACAGAACACGATCGCTGCAGCTCCTGCGGCGGCAATGAATATTTCCCATGATTTTGTCAGGCATCAATGTACAACCAGGTCGAATGTGAGAAGTTGTGCGTTATACGGTCTGCCAAGCGTAGAGAGAAGGGATTTCAACCTGCTACGTTGGTTAGTGAACAGAGCTCACAACCATTTAGCAAAGCGCTCTCCTGAACTGTCGTTGTTATTATGATACTTCTGTGTCTGTAACCCTGAGATAGTCAGGCATATCAAGTGTGTGTTACCCTGGGTTCGTCAGGTATATCAAGTTATGTAGCCCTGGGTTCGTCAGGTATATCAAGTGAAAGTAGCCCTGGATTCGTCAGGTATATTATGTGTATACCACCATGGGGCCGTCAGGTATATTAAGTGTCTGTAACCTTGAGGTCGTCAGGTATATTAAGTGTCTGTAACCCTGTGATAGTCAGGTATATTAAGTATATGTACCCTGGAGTCGTCAGGTATATTGAGTGTCTGCAATTCTGTGGTCGTCAGGTATATTAAGTGTATGTAACCATGGGGTCGTCAGGTATATTACGTGTTACCCTGGTGTCGTCAGGTATATTAAGTGTTACCCTGATGCCGTCAGGTACATTAAGTGTATGTAACCCTGGGGTCGTCAGGTACATTAAGTGTTACCCTGATGTCGTCAGGTACATTAAGTGTATGTAACCCTGGGGTCGTCAGGTACATTAAGTGTATGTAACCCTGGTGTCGTCAGGTACATTAAGTGTTACCCTGATGCAGGCAGGTACATTAAGTGTATGTAACCCTGGTGTCGTCAGGTACATTAAGTGTTACCCTGATGTCGTCAGGTACATTAAGTGTCTGTAACCCTTGTGTCGTCAGGTACATTAAGTGTATGTAACTCTGGTGTCGTCAGGTACATTAAGTGTATGTAACCCTGAGGTCGTCAAGTATTTTACGTGTCTGTAACCCTGTGGTCGTCAGGTACATTAAGTGTTACCCTAGTGTCGTCAGGTACATTAAGTGTCTGTAACCTTGGGGTCGTCAAGTATTTTAAGTGTCTGTAACCCTGGGGTCGTCAGGTACATTAAGTGTTACCCTGGTGTCGTCAGGTGCATTACGTGTCTGTAACCCTGGGGTCGTCAAGTATTTTAAGTGTCTATAACCCTGGTAACCAAAGACATACTGAATAGATGGAGAGAATACAATACTGCAGATCCATGTATGAAGACAACACAAAGCGCTCAGTTACAATCCTACCAAAGGATACGAATGAACCTGAACCAACATTGGAGGAAGTACGCTTAGTCTGAAAACGGGTAAGTCCCCAGGAACTGACGATATCCAAGCAGAGCTAATACAAACAGGTGGGTGGGCCAGTACTCGAGTTTATCACAAGCTGTGTAAACAGATATGGCACAGAGCAGAGTGGACATACGCATTGAAGAAATCAATCAATATTGCCCTCCTCAAAACAGGTAATCTAAAGCTGTAAACTATGTGAGCTACCGAACTATAGCGCTAATCAGTCACTCTAGCAAGATATTCTTGCAGATCCTATTAAGACGGATAGAGAAAAGGTTTGAATCTGAAATTCATGTAGCCCAAGCAGGTTTTAGGAAAGACAGAGGGACCAGAGACCACATATTCAAATTGAGGAATACCTACGAAATATTTAGCGAGTTTAATGTATACCATTGTATATGTTTCATTGATTACACTTCGATACTGTAAAACATCAAGCATTTTCTTAATATCGGTGTAGGTGGTTTTGTGCCTTGTGTATGTGTTGAGAAATCGATTGTTGTCCACCTGCCGTTTGAGTTTTTAAGCATTGGTGAAAATACTTCCCACACGTTTGAACTATTGAATCAGCTAAAGGCTGATGTTGTTTACATGTTTTATAAATAGAGTGTTCTACTAATCAGTGTTAAAAGTACTATTTAATCATCCAGGTTATCTACTGACTTACGAAATGATGTCGCTCTACATCTACATGATGCTGTTCTTGATGTCCGTACGAGTAGCAGCTGATGATTGTCCCATTGATGTAAGATAAATATTCCTTTCTCTAAAAAATGGTTTTTTAATTTATACTAAGCTTTTGGTTGACAATTATCTAGATTACTGAATGCAAGAGGAATGACTATTCCATACATTGACATGAACATCTGAATAAAACATGGACAACTCTATTGACAACCAGAACGACATGGACAACTTTACAGAATCCTTGAAGAAACGTGAATAACTTTACAGAATCCTTGAAGAAACGTGAATAACTTTAAAGAATCCTTGAAGAAACGTGAATAACTTTACAGAATCCTTGAAGAAACGTGAATAACTTTACAGAATCCTTGAAGAAACGTGAATAACTTTACAGATTACAACAAAAATAAGTCGATTTTTAAAGACTAATAGCAGACATATGGGCCGCCTTTAAGATTACTACAAGACACGAGAATATAATACCTGATTATTAAAATAGACGAATGGACAATTTACACAATACTAAAAGACACAGTGAAAACTTTCTATATTACTAATAGACACCTGGACAACTTAGCAAATTAAATTTACACACGTGGTCAACTTTACAGATTACTAAAAGACACATACATATTTTGACATATTACTAAAAGACACTTATGTAACTTTACATATTACTAAAAGGCACTTGGACAACTATACATAATAATTTTAAAAACATGTTGACAACTTTACAGATTACTGAAAGACATGTAAATAACTTTTGATTTATTTATCTAAATATTAGCCGACCGAATCACGCATTAAAAATGTTTTGATCGACTGAATGGTAAATATGTAGTCATAGTGAATGATTGTTTGGATTATTAATTAATCCATTTTTGGATCAATTTCTTTTAAATATGTCAAATTGAGAGAGTGTCGTGTTGATTGATATATATATATATATATATATATATATATATTAAGAGATTGACTGATTTATTGATTGTATAATCATGTATCTGTCACAGATGTGTGGCTGCTTTCAAGGCGTAATTGGATGTGATGGTTTGGCCTTGACCACAGTTCCATCATGGAAGCCTGTATACGGTAGAGGCCCACTGTTGCTGAATTTGAATGTAAGTGTCATTAATACTCTTCCTCACTCCACACTCGCCCGCTCGCGCTCTCACTCTTCAACATCTCTCTCTTTATGATTATTGTACTGGCCTGTGCCAATTATATTCTACTCCTTGCTCTTACCGCTATACCGCTAGATTTATGTTTTTTTACCCCTCTCGTGTTTACTCTCTCACATTTACGCATACTGCCCACTACTCTCACTGTATCTAACTTCTTCTCTCTATCGTTCTGTCTCATGCCCTCGCTACTCCCTTCTCATTCTCCCTCTCACTTATTCTCTCTCTCTTTCCTCCCCCATCTCTCTTTATAGTGTGTGTTCTTTTTGCATTCTTTCTTTCGATGTATCCTCTTTCTTGTCTCTTTGTATCTTCTTCATTACCTCCAGCACACTGTGAACCTATATGCCTGTACTTCTCAACACTTTGGAAACTTGCTATCGTATTCACTGTCTCTCCTCCTGACCCTCTCTAAAGCTCTCTTCCTGGCCTTCTACCTCACTCTCTCTCTTTCTCTCTCTCTCTCTCTCTTACAATTTTTATGAATACGGACACAACAATACGCACGCGCACGCACACACACACGCATGCACACAAGCACGCACACACACAGGGACACAAATAATTGTTGTCTTAAAAAAGTATCCGACCTTTGAACCCGAAAAATACAATTTATCACATACAATATAGAAAGGATGGGGAGCTTATGTCCAGTCATATCAATGTGCATGAATAACTAGTTATTTTCGTCCGTATTTTGTAATTGTGTTGTTATCTTACATTTTTCTTGCCAGAGAAACGAAATCACAGCAATTAACGCAGGCGATCTACCTCCAGATCTGTATGCTCTAGATTGTCAAATCAATCCAATCACAACCATAGCCATGACAGCCTTCGATCAGTCGTTGAACACCATGAGCCAACTACTATTCGCGGGAGCTTTGTTTACGCAGATCCCCGAAGCTGTCCTTCGCCTGAACTCACTGACACAGCTAACGATTAAAGACACATACATTCACAACTGGAACAGAGCTAACCTGACCCACATTAGCAGCACTTTAGAAGATCTTACTTTAGACAATGTTGGAATCACCTTCTGGCTAGATTGGATCCAAGACATTTCTCATCTAGAAACTCTTCAACTTTCAGGCTGTTCTGTTGTGGTACCAGACAACGCATTCGACAATCATATCCATACACTTTCCTTCCTTAATCTAGAAAACTGTACTCTTGACAACATTCCAAATGCTATCTCTAAACTAACGGGATTAAAGAGATTAGTCCTGGACAATAACAACATCTCAAGAGTTACAGGGATTCCACAATCTGTTAATCTATCAATGCTTAGCTTGAATAACAACAAATTATCGGACGCAGATGAACTCAGCAACGCATTACGTGGTGTTTCTACTTCGCTGCAAGAACTTCAACTGAATGGAAATAAATTTACAACTTTCCCGGATTTGTCCTTCCTGGTAAACTTAGAAAGTCTTTATGTTACAGACAACAATATATACACTACTTACTTGGGTCAAATACCTACCAGTTTATCATTTCTAGACCTCGAGAACAATATGCTTCCTTCGCTGTATTCATTCATCCAAGCAGGACATAATCTGGAGATTATCAAATTCAAGCATAACTCTATTAGAGTTATCCAAGGCGTGGACATACCTGCACGAGTGGTGGATATGGATATCTCCAAAAATATCGTTACAGAATTAACAAACACCTGCTTCCCAGTGAATTCCAGTATGGAGACTTTGACGCTAGACCTTAATCCCATTTCTAAAATATATCCTCTAGCCTTTTCCAACTTGAAGCAACTAATGTTTCTATCACTCCAGGGCACTAGACTAACCAGACTTCCTCTTGAGCTAAGTACTTTAACAGGCCTGTACACCTTAGACTTAAGAAGTAACACTAATCTGGTTTGTACGTGCATGGAGAAATCTTTAAGGCCTTGGTCTCTGTCTAGTTCCCTGCATATTTCAGGAGATTGTGGTCAAACTAGCATCGACAATTTTTTAGTGTCTCTAAGCTCAGATTGCCCGGAGTAGAAGTATCTTCATTTAGATTTAGTGGCTCTCTGGGTTCGGGTTGTCTGGAGTTGAAGTATATTCCTCCCGTTTGAATGGCTCTCTGGGCTCATATTGCTCGGAGTAGAAGTTTCTTCCTAGTATTTCAGTGACTCTCTGGGCTCGTATTGCTCGGAGTAGAAGTTTCTTCCTAGTATTTCAGTGACTCTCTGGGCTCATATTGACAGGAGTAGAAGTTTCTTCCTAGTATTTCAGTGACTCTCTGGGCTCGTATTGCTCGGAGTAGAAGTTTCTTCCTAGTATTTCAGTGACTCTCTGGGCTCGTATTGCTCGGAGTAGAAGTTTCTTCCTAGTATTTCAGTGACTCTCTGGGCTCATATTGACAGGAGTAGAAGTTTCTTCCTAGTATTTCAGTGACTCTCTGGGCTCGTATTGCTCGGAGTAGAAGTTTCTTCCTAGTATTTCAGTGACTCTCTGGGCTCATATTGACAGGAGTAGAAGTTTCTTCCTAGTATTTCAGTGACTCTCTGGGCTCGTATTGCTCGGAGTAGAAGTTTCTTCCTAGTATTTCAGTGACTCTCTGGGCTCATATTGACAGGAGTAGAAGTTTCTTCCTAGTATGTCAGTGACTCTCTGGGCTCATATTGACAGGAGTAGAAGTATCTTCCTTTCGTTTTAATGGCTCTATGGGCTCGTATAATACTCGAGCAGAAGTATCTCCTTTCGTTTTAGTTGTTCTTTGAGCTTGTATTGCCCGAAAGGAAGAAACTACTTTTTTAGTGTTGTTTAATAAATTGTGTCCGTAGCAGGAATGTTTTTTATTGTTTTAGTGTCTTTTGCCCGCTGTATGTGTTTGTTTCAGTTTTCTAGTTGATCTTGACCGTATTAAACATTTAATCCATTCTAGTTTCTCTTGTCCGAAATTGTGATGTTTAAAATGGTGTTTCTCTTGTCCGTATTAGGCCTATCTTTTCATTGCATTCTAGTATATATAACAATATTAGACAAGTTTTTTGGGGGGCCTAGTTTTTTGTTTTTTTCCGTAGAAGATCTATGATTTAACTGATCCATTGCCTTGTTAGACGTTTTTATTTTTATTTTTTTATCAGATTGTCGTGTCTGGAAAACGTTTCTTTTACAGCTGCTCCCATCCGACGGAGACATGTATTTTCACTTCTGTTGTTCAGAGTAGACAAACTTTGGCCAATTGATTGTCATAGTTCGGAGTAAATGAAAAACAAGTGTTGTAATTGTAAATTAGAAACATATCGACTAAATGTATATGTTGTATAGGATAATATATAATGCGTCGTTACTAATACCGTTTTTTTTATAGGCGAAGAAATGAAATAAATAGTGGAAGATGTCTTTGAAATAAACAGTAAGAACAACAAGGACGTTACCACAGGGTTAAAGAAAGCTAATTCATGTATGCATTGGCATAGCAAGTGAAGATCAATAGATCAATAATTCCCATTGTTTGTACAGATGCGTTAAAGTAGAATAAGTAGATTAAGATGCTGAGCTGCAGCGATCAGCGACACAAAGTTGACTGCTAGCGTGAAGGTCAGCGACCTAGGATTCCAAAGACCCTTCTACACCTCCACTCGGTGATCCTGGTTAACAGGCTACACCAGCGCAGACTGCTGTGTCGAACTGAAAAGTTCAAATATTGCCGTCGAGTTATAAACTACTACACAACTCATTCCATTTTCCGGACCATCTTGCTATTTGCAAAGCTCTTTTCAGGACTTGGTAGCGGGAGTTTTGCGAATAAAAGATGAAGAAACACAAAATATAATTGGCCAAGTCTGACACACATAAAAATGCATATTGTTTGTATGGCAGCGCACGAGTAGTACCAACATATTGAAAACAAAATCAAATGCTACTAGGTGAGTTGAATTGGATCTTCCTTTCATGTTTCCTTTTCTTCATGCATTTCTCATTTAATATCACAATAATTTAGCCTTGCTTTAGTCAAGCTGTGTTGAATATTTGTATATTTTATTGTAACACATGTTTTGATAAACGTATTCTGTCTGAAATGAACGTATGCATATTCATTCATTGGTTGATCAGTCCCGAGACTGTTTTTAAGGTTGTCTATGTCTCTCCATTTGACACTATCCTCTGTACTTATCTTGATTTCAGCATAGACTCGTACTTTAATGTCCCAGCATGCCTGTGATGTAAAGTTGAGTTTTGTCGCCATGGACATCGCTTCAATTGAATCTTGCTCTCAGTACTCTGTCAACTATGCCAGCAGTCCGCACCAAAAAGGGTAGTCGTACAGTGGGTTCCATCCCACTGCAACATCCAAGGCAACGAGGAGGCAGACAGACTGGCAAAAGAAGGTGCAAGACTACCACAACCAGATACTAGTATGACATACGAAGAGTCAAAACGGCTTATTAGAGCTAGATACATGACCAAATGGGAAACCGAACATACTGGCTACACAAAAAACGATGCTTATTACCAGTTGAACAGAAGAGAGCAGGTCGGGGTCTTCAGACTTCGCACTGGTCACAATAGACGCGCACACGCGCACACGCGCACACGCGCACACGCGCAATCACACACACACACACACATATTTATGTGATGGTCCATGTTTGTGTGATGTTCCATGTTTGTGTGATAACACATGTTTGTGTTATGTTCCGTGTTTGTGTGATCGCCCATTTTTGTGTTATGTTCCATGTTTGTGTGATAGCTCATGTTTGTGTTGTGTTCCATGTTTGTGTGATCGCCCATGTTTGTGTTATGTTCCATGTTTGTGTGATCGCCCATGTTTGTGTTATGTTCAATGTTTGTGTGATGATCCATGTTTTATGATCGTCCATGTTTGGGTGATCGCCCATGTTTGGATGATCGCCTATGTTTGTAGATCGCCCATGTTTGTATGATCGCCTATGTTTGTATGATCGTCTATGTTTGTATGATCGTCCATGTGTGGATGATCGCCCATGTTTGGATGATCGCCCATGTTTGGATGATCGCCGATGTTTGGACGATCGCCCATGTTTGGATGATCGCCGATGTTTGGATGATCGCCAATGTTTGTGTGATCGCTATGTTTGTGTGATGATCCATGTTTTATGATCGTCCATGTTTGTATGATCGTCCATGTTTGAATGATCACCCATGTTTGGATGATCGCCCATGTTTGGATGATCTCCCATGTTTGGATGATCGCCGATGTTTGGATGATCGCCCATGTTTGTGTGATCGCTATGTTTGTGTGATGATCAAGATTTTAGGATCGCCCATGTCTATGTGATCGCCTATGTTTGTGTAATGGTCCATGTTTGGATAATCGCCCATGTGTATGTCATGGTCCATGTTTGGATAATCGCCCATGTTTGTGTCATGGTCCATGTTTGGATAATCGCCCATGTTTGTGTGATCGCCCGCGTTTGTGTCCTGGTCCATGTTTGTGTGATGGCCCATGTTTGTGTGATCCCCCATGTTTGTGTGATCGTCCGTGTTTGTGTTATGGTCCATGTTTGTATCATCACCCATGTTTGTATGATCACCCATGTTTGTATGATCCCCTATGTTTGTGTAATCGCTATGTTTGTGTTATGGTCCATGTTTGTGTGTTGGTCCATGTTTCGCATAGGTAAGTTGTCAAAGAAAATATGCCTGTCCTGAGATTTTGTTGTTGTTGTTGTTGCTTTGTTCGTGTTCTGTCATACGTTTCACATTTTACTTAACTTCTGCATTGCCAATGCCATTGTTCTCCAGATTTCTTTTTGTTGTGAGTTGTTCTGAAACTATTGATATTTTTATTTCTCATTTTCTTGAAAATCGGTCTTTCTGTTTTTTTCCCCCATGTGAGTTGTCATTATCTAAGATTGTTATGTGTTCAGAAAGAACTTGTGTTTTTAACAGACATGATTATTTCTATTAGTTCTTTGTTGTGATTTGTATGTTGTTTTCATGTGTTGTTTCTTGTAATTTGTAAGTTGTTTTTGTTTTTGTTCCTTGTGATTTGTAAGTTGTATTTATGGGTTATTTGTCGTGATTTGTAAGTTGTTTTTCTTTATTCTTTGTGCTTTGTAAGTTCTTTTTTCCTTGTGATTTTTTAAAGTTTTTTTCTTTGTTCATTGTGATTTCTAAGTTGTTTTTTCTTTGTTCCTTGTGATTTGTAAGTTGTTATTTCTTTATTCTTTGTGCTTTGTAAGTTCTGTATTCCTTTTGATCTGTAAAGTTTTTTTCTTTGTTTATTGTGATTTCTAAGTTATTATTGTCTTTGTTCCTTGTGATATGTAAATTGATTTTTCTTTTTTCCTTGTGATTTGTAAGTGTTGTTTGTTGTGATCTGTAAGTTTTTTTCATGTGTTGTGTGTTGTGATCTGTAAGTTGTTTTTACCTTATATTTGATGTGATTTGTAAGTTCTTTTTTTCTTCGCTCCCTGTGACTTGTAAGTTGTTTTCAGGTGTAAGTTGTTTCCATTTGTTCGTTTCTAGTACGAAGGCCTTGTAGCAGTAGTTTACATTTAGTTTTATGTTTGTTCTTGTGCATTCACTGGACCATTACCCTTGTATGTTTCTGCCTTTAATCATCAGTACCGTCCCAGCTTAGATTTAGTCGCTGTGTATAGCACAACCAATAATAGTAGTAGTATCAGCCACTTTTAGTCATCGCTGGCTGTAGAACGAAGTGGTCTGATATTTGTAGCTCTCTGTTGAGTTTTTTTTTGGTTTTCATTATCCTTTCGTCGTTGTCATTACACTTATGCGTGTTGCAAGAGATTAGTTTTACCCAGCCACGTGTCTCTTGAGTATATCTCCACTTGGATAGGTCGGTATGGACATTTACACACGTCAAACTCATTACAAGTGCCTTTATGTCCCGTTTACGCACATCTTTGAACCTCAGCTGTTGTTGACCGACTGTGTGTCCCGTTCACACACATCTTTGAACCTCAGCTGTTGTCGACCGACTGTATGTCCCGTTCACACACATCGTTGAACCTCAGCTGTTGTTAACCGACTGTATGTCCCGTTCACACACAACTGTGAACCTCAGCTGTTGTTGACCGACTGTATGTCCCGTTCACACACATAATTGAACCTCAGCTGTTGTTGACCGACTGTATGTCCCGTTCACACACATCTTTGAACATCAGCTGTTGTTGACCGACTGTATGTCCCGTTCACACATCTTTGAACCTCGGCTGTTGTTGACCGACTGTATGTCCCGTTCACACACATCTTTGAACCTCAGCTGTTGTCGACCGATTGTTCTGTTGCTATCTACCAAATGCCAATAGAGGATATCGTGGCGGATGCGACGCTCTTCCATGCAACCAACCTAACCAATTCATCGAAGTCTTCTGTACATAATGAGAGTGTACATGCTTGAGAGACCGGTATGAAAGTGCACCTCTGCGTTTGTGACTCTGTCCCTCCGTGTAATTGCAGGTGATTGCATGCGGGGTAGATGGAAAGTGCTTAGCCGGTGTTCTTGTGTGACACAGATTGTCCATTTTCACCAGCATTTTAGCACACATTCTTAACTGTTATAAATGAGACTTATAGTAAGAAATGCTTACCCATGTCTATAAGTTTTGGAGTATTAAGAGAGAAAACAAGAAGACATGGGAGCAATAAGCGAAAGAGATATTTATAATCCACAGCAACTACTTGTAACTACACATACAAATATAAGATTTGCGTTAATTTTGAATCTTTTATTTGAGAGTCTTCTACCATGAAGAGGCTATCGAGCATTGTTGGTCGTGTCTTACGACATGCTCACATCGTTGGTCGTGTCTTACGACATGCTCATATTATTGGTCCTGTCTAACGACATTCTCACATTTTTGGTCGTGTCTTACGACATTCTCACATTGTTGGTCGTGTCTTACGACATGCTCACATTGTTGCAGTAGCCATATTCTCGTCTCTCTCATACATAAAACGTTTTACGGAAAACACATGTACACTTCGAATGCGTTTCTCTTTTTCTTATTGTCTTTGTTCTCCTTCTCTCGTTTCTTCTTCTTCCTGCGCTTCTTGTTCTTCATCTTCTAATTATGCTACTGCTGCTACTGCCACTACAATAACAATTACTACTACTACTTCTACAACTTCTACTACTACTGCTACTACTACTACCGCTACTAGTACTAATACTGCTGCTACTACTGCTACAACTACTACTACTACTATTACTACTACAACTACTTCTACTGTTACTATCCCTACTGCTACTACAACAACTACTAATACAATTACTACTACTGCAACTACTACTACTACTACTGCTACTACTACTACTACTACTATTACTACTACTACTACTACTGCTGCTACTACCAATACTACTACTAATACTACTACTACTACTACTACTACTACTACTGTTGTTGCTACTATTACGTTTTATTCTTCTTTTTGTTAACTCTTTGTTATTTTCTCTTACTATTGTTTTTCTTCCGAAATGCAGATTTATTTTCTTATTTGTTGTATAGTCCAGTTTAGTTTATTTCGGTGCAACCGCTCCTCCGCGACCGAAAAGTTATGGCAACGTACTGTTCCGCACACCTGCTAAGAAACTAAAAACAGCCAAATAAGTTGGGTGTTGTAAGAGGTAACGTTATGCAAAGAGCATGATAACTTACATATTCTTTATAAAGCATTCGTTCTAGTTCTTCTTTTAAAACTCAAGAGACTACTGCACATATAGCGAGTATTTGGTCTGTGCTTGGGGTGGAGTGCGGCGTACTGTAATGTCGCCTGATCAACAGACGATTGGCCGTACTTTAAGATGCCTCTCACAACATTATCACAATGGGGCAGTGAGTCATACCTAGTTTTAGTTGCAAACATGGTCTTCAAGGAATGTGACAGATCGTCTTCTTCTTCTTCTTACGATGTCATACATCGACCTTTATTTTTTCAAAAAAAGCGGTGGTCATCCTGAGGCTATCGACACTGCCATAGAGCTTGTCTAGTGTTGCCACTAGTGATGTCCACATCTGCTCTCTCTGATCCTCGTATGTCGGGCAGTTTTGCAGCAAATGCTCAGCGGTCATTTTCCCGGTACCACACGGGCATTCGTCTGTGTCGCCTATCTTCAATGTCATACTAGAATCTGGTTGTGGTAGTCTTGCACCTTCTTTTGCCAGTCTGTCTGCCTCCTCGTTGCCTTGGATGTTGCAGTGGGATGGAACCCACTGTACCACTACCCTTTTTGGTGCGGACTGCTGGCATAGTTGACAGAGTACTGCTCTTACATCATTAAGTTCATCATTTTTCTGGCTTTTTAGTGCTTTGACTACGGCCAGTGCATCTGTAAGCAGGACTATGTGGCTTTCATTCCTTTTACCTGTCACCATTTCTTCCACTGTCGCCCTCAGTGCCTCTGCCTCCGCTCTGAAATTGCTTGTGTATTTTCCAGTAGCCAATAACAGTGTTATTTTTCTGCCATTTGGTAGGCTCAGGAATGCTCCTGCCCCTCCGTTCTGTGTTGTGTTTGTTACAGAGCCGTCGGTGTATGCATGGGTTCAGTCTATGCTTGGGTAGTTTGTCGTTTTGTAGCTCAGGGTATTATCTCTTCTTTCTTTTTCAGTCTGGCAGTTTTTTTTTTCAATAACTGGAATATTTTCTACCACCTCTGGAAATTTATGCTGCCTCCAGGTAGGTTTTCGTACAGTAGGGATGGGCTATGGTCTTGTTAGTTGGTTCATGGGGTCTTCGTGCATCTTTGCTTTGGCTATTTCTGGAAAGTTTCTCCGCTTTAGTTTCCCATTTCCGAAATTGTTTAGTCTCTGGTGCATTGGATGGTCAGTCAGTCTTCTGAGTTTCTCTGCTTGCTGCTGGGCTCTGCAGTCTCTTCTGTCGGTCATGGATTGCAGTTGTGTAATCTTTTCAAGTTCTACAACTGGCGTTGACTTCATGCCTCCTGATATAACTCTCATGGCTTGGTTTTGGAATTTGTTAAGTTTTTCGAAGTTCGCCTTTGCTGCTGTTGTCCATGCCGCAATGCCATACTCGAGAACTGGTCTCACTCTTCCAGTGTACAGTTTCTTTAGTATACTTTCGTCTGCTCCCCAGCTTGTTCCAGTAAGTTTTCTCATGATTGCCATTCTTTCTCTGGCTCTCATTCGGTTTCTCTCGATTTAACTTTTCCATGTCATGTGCCAATCAAATGTGACTCCCAAGTAATTTGGGTTGTCGTTTGGCTGCAGGTATTTGTCATTAAGATTTATTTTGGTGTTTTAGGGTTTGTTTGATAGCGAGAATATCGTACATGTCGTTTTTTCCTCGATTTTTTTGACCAGCCATGAGTTCGCCCACTCTTCCAGCGATGTTAGGGCCTGCTGCATCCGATTACTTGCTATGGTGAGATTCTTTTCAGAGGTCCACTTTGCCAGATCGTCTGCAAACATTGAGCTATGGCCTCTTCTTTGTATATTCTCTGTTATATTATTTATATACACCAGGAAGAGTGTGAGTGACAGTACTCCCCCTTGGGGTACTCCCTGCTCAAGTGTCACCTTTTTGCTCATCTGCCCTTGTACTTGAACTCTGGCTGTTCTGTTTTTGAGGTACTGACTGATCTATTTGTACATTTTCCCACAAACGTCACTTCTTCTTAGCTTGACTTTAAGTCCCTCTTTCCATACTTTGTCAAATGCCATTTCTAGGTCCACCCAAACCGCTACTGTGTGTTTTTGCTCCTGGTAGGCATCTTCTATTTCTTGAGCTATGAGGATGACCTGATCCTCAGTTGATATGTGCTGTCTAAGGCCTGCTTGCTGTGGAATAAGTATGTGTTTTTCTTCCAGATGCCACATTAGTCTGGTGTTTATCATACGTTCCATCAGTTTGCCTACGCAGCTCAGTAGGCTGATAGGCCTGTATCCATTTGGATCTGTTTTGTCCTTTCCTGTTTTTGGTACTGGTACCAGTACTGCGTCTTTCCATGCCTGGGGTACAATACCTCTTTTCCAGCTTTGGTTCAGGACCGATAGTAGTTTCCTCTTTGCTGTTTGGCCCAGCCCCATCAGCATTTCGTTTGTTATCCCGTCTTTTCCGGGAGAATTCCTTTTCTTTAACGTTCTCATGGCCTCTTCCATTTCATTCATTGTTAATTTGGCCATCATATGCTCTTATATGCCATCATATGTTGTCGTGCCCCTTTTGCTCTTCACTAATGTCTGTATGCCTATCTACAGGGACATCAATGTGGTTTGCACTGGCATAATGTTCAACAAAGACGTTTGCTGCTTTTTTTTACAGTGAGCATGTTGTCACCCTGCTTCATTGTAATTTGTTTGTTTGATGCAGTTTCGTCATTCATGGCTCTGACTAACTTTCATAGTTTATTCCCTTTTTCGTCTAAATTGAGGCTTTCTGTTTTGTTTTTCTAGCTTTCTCTTGCTGTTTGATTTAGAGTGTATTTGTATTTCGCCGTGGTGGCTTTGAGGGCGATATTTGCCTCCATAGATTGTTCTCTCTCTGCCATGTTCCTAGCATTTGTGACTTCGTCTTCCTGTGACAGATCTAAATCAACATAGTAGGAATTTTAATCGGAAATGTGGGGATTAGATTTAGTAGGGAATCTAAAGTTATTTTATCTTTATTATTGTTGAGCGTTATGGTGGTGTAAATACAAGTATCATGTTCCCCCCAATAACACTGTAACGGGCTGAGTCTGGAAAGCTGAACCAAGGCGAAAATAAATTATCAGGATTAAAATGCGCCCGGACTACATTATAAATAGTTCCATCATTCTTAAACTGACACGCAAAAGTTAGTGCGCGATGACGTAGCCAAGTTGTGCTAAAAGACGGGCGAGGTCCTGGTATCACGCGGTGTTTCTCTCAGCGATTGACTAATGGGCTAAGCGGGATTTAGCGCAAAGCGTACAACTAAGCGTTTGTTAGGTGGCAGTCAGTTAGTAGAATTCATTTGAGTTCGAGACCAGTGAGTGAGCAGGTCACTGAGACACACTAATTGATAAGACAGACAGTCTATTGCAGACGTAATGAAACACGACTTTTAAAGCAGACCAGAACAATGAAAGAGATGTTTTTCAGAGATAAAAATATTCGTTTATAATTCTTCCGCGAAGGACAAAAGGCTTGAAAATCAATTAAGTAGTTGTTTCAAGAAGAACCCTAGAAGTCAGGTATATATAAAAGTTCAAGTCTTCGGAAATGTCGTCAGTAGATGAACAACTTTCAAAGAACTATGGAAGAGTGACATTGGGAAACTCCTTCATCTTGTATAGTTAGGAGTTCAAACCAGGGAGTAGGAATTTCCTCTGTAGAATGATATTCACAGAGAGATGAATATGCCCTCACAGCAAGAATCAGTCATCCAAGACAGGCAGGATTTATTAAAATCCACCATCCGCAGAAAGAAGATATTATTGGCTTTCCTAAAGCATAACGAGATCGTATCGCATATTTCGAACCTCTCAAGGTTCTCACGATTACACAAACGTCTGTTAGCAAGTTGTTTTCTTGTTTTTATTACATTGATTTAGATTAGAAGACAATTAGTGACCAATAGGTCTGAAGCTTGAGTTAACAAAATGGCCATCGACTTAACTAGCAGTGTAAATTCACAAGAGTTAGATTTAGTTCAATGCAGGCGTTACAAAACAGTGAATTATAAATTAGTCAGCAGTAGACTAGAAGTTAGTCATCAGTGGACTAGAAGTTAGTCTGCAGTGGACTAGAAGTTAGTCCGCAGTGGACTAGACGTTAGTCTGCAGTGGACTAGAAGTTAGTCAGCAGTGGACTAGAAGTTAGTCAGCAGGGAACTAGAAGTTAGTCAGCATTGAAAAAGAAGTTAGTGAGCAGTGATCTAGAAGTTAGTCAGCAGTGAACTAGAAGTTAGTCAGCAGTGAATAAGAAGTTAGTCAGCAGTGGATTAGAAGTTAGTCAGCAGTGGATTAGAAGTTAGTCAGCAGTGGACTAGAAGTTAGTCAGCAGTGGACTAGAAGTGAGTCAGCAGTGGACTAGAAGTTAGTCAGCAGTGGACTAGAAGTTAGTCAGCAGTGAACTAGAAGGTAGACAACAGTGGACTAGAAGGTAACAGCTGTGTAGTTGAAGCTAGATGATAATGGAACAGAATGCAAAAGTTATCCAGATCCCACCGAAGAGAGAGCCGCAATTATGAATCTGTATAGTATAGAATCTTTCTTTATATGCAATGTACAACATCCATAATAAAGGTCATAATTCGTTTGCAGTTTATATAATTACTACTTCCTCTATTCCCCGTATATCATATGTGGCATTTTGTTTGAATATCTGTATTTTCCATTTAGAAAAGTAGTATACGCTAAATAGCCCTTAGGCTTGGGTGAATGGTGGTGTGTGGTATCCTTTAATGAGTTATAGGGGTGCATATATTTGGATTGAAACTTATCGAAAACAGGGGAAAAGTGTTGTCGGCAAGAATGGATGAAGAGTGTGTGCAGCATGCGAGACGCAAGAGCTACCAAAATCCGCACACGCCACTATCTTCTGCAAAAAACTAAGGACCTGTCAGTCAGGTCGGAATGTGGCTGTTCATTTTGTATAACATAAAAGAATATAACGTAACGTAAATAGACTAAAGACACAATGCATGCTGAACAATGTATGTCCTTGCGAGGAAATGCGTCTGGTAACTGAATCCGTCAAAACCGTGAATTATTAGATCTACTTGGGCAAAGAAATTACGAACTCCCATGACATGCATACATAGATCTCACTGTTATAAACAGGGGGGGGGGGGTAGTCGGCGGGGAAGAGGAAAGGGGGGAGGGGGAATTCCAGCTTCAACTGCATCAAGACCGTACTTCGACAGATTACATTTATCACAACGAGAATTTCCACTTTCAACAGCTGGTCAGTCCAGCCATGGAAATTTACTGCCAGGTGTGGAACCAACGAACAAGTGGCATGGCACGGCTCCAATCTACTCAACGAGCAATGGTGCATAGAACACTGTAACATTCACTACTAGACCAAACCCGCAACACAACCATCAGGAGACAAAAATGCTTCAATGACGTCGTAGATATGACGTTGCTAAGAAAGTACAGGTGGGCCGGCCACGTGGTACGCATGCCTGACAATAGATGGACCCGTAAAGTGACGTATGGTGGCCCTACATCTATAATCGTCGCCCCGGACTTCCACCAATGAGAGGGAGAGATGGCCTGCCACTAAAACCTTGGTTTGGCATGGTACTTGAAGGTAAACAACAGATATGAGTTTAGACGACATTTGGCTGCCTGGCATATTGCACATTACCTGCCTGAATGAACACAGTGATTGCAGTAGCAGTACATTATACATATTATGTAACTTAACCTAACATAAAATAACGTAACGTGACATAACGTAAACTTAACATAACATAATACAACGTAACATAACGTAATTTAACATAACATAACGTATCGTGACATAACGTAACTTAACATAACATAATGAAACGTAACATGACATAAGATGATAGTGGGATTCCAGAATTACAGTTATGAGGAACGACTCAGAAAAACCGGCCTACAGTGTCTCGAAGAGAGAAGAATTTGTGGTGACTTAATACAGGTTTATAAGATGATCAGAGGAATTGATAAATTAGACTATAACAAGTTTTTTTTAAAATTCAACCACTCACAATAACAAGAGGTCATAGCTACAAGCTGACTAAACAGAGGTCCAGGTTAGATATTAGGAAATATTTTTTTAGTCAGAGAGTGGTGTCTGCTTGGAATGCATTGCCAGGGGAGGTAGTGGAGGCAGGGACAGTTAATGCATTCAAGAATAAATTGGATGCGCATAGCTTTTAGAGCAAGGTGATGTAAATGTAACTGGTTGTATACAGACTTTGCAGGGTCTTCTAAACTAGTATAAAAACGTTAAGTTAAGTTAAGTTATAACTTTTAATAACGCAACGTAACATAGCAAAACATACTGTCAAACTCCTTAGTTTCCACGATGTTCTCCATTTTAATCTTCTTCTGTTTCTTCTTCTCTTCATCGCCCTTACCAAGTTAGTGTGCACTGACCAATCATCCCCCTGCAGATATGCACCGATCTATTTTCTCCACCTCTTGTCATCTTCTTCTTGCCTGTTTCTGTAAGAATGTCTATGTCTCTTCTCAGTGTACTCTTGTTGAAATATAGGTGGTCGGCAAACCAGTTACGTTGCAGCTTTGCCTATAGTCATTCTTTTAATTTATGAACAAAGTCCGAAGACGTTTTCTACTAAACTGCATGTCTGATCCAAATGATTTTTCGCATGCAGCCCTAAAATATCCATGCCACTAAAACATTGATAATATTTAGTCCATAGATGTTAAGATATTTGAACATCGGTGAATTCGTTTAATATTTTGGGACCATTGCAAAGGGCATTACATTTAAGATTTTACAGTACGCAGCTTAATTTATCGTCGCATTTTGTTCAAAGACGTATCTTCATAATGTTTTGATAGATCAATTCATTCTTTGTGTTTCCCTTTATGTACGAGACGTGTTCAAATGAAACTGCACCAAACTGCAACAAATGAGCATGCATACATACGATACGCATGATGACGTCACTTATGTTGCATACATCACATACCAACCGTCAATTTTGCAAAATTTCATTATCCTCCGACTCATAGTTTTCTCAATAGACCTACGAAAACATGGCCAGTGTGATGAGGAACCCGACCAGAGCTGAGCGATGATATGGTTTCTAACAGCCGAATGATGTCAACCAGCTGACATTCTTTTCAGAATGCCGACAGTGTATGGGGACAAAAGTGTGTCGAGGACAACCTACCAGACCTGAGGCCCTGAACCTAACTGTCCCTTATACCTGGGCTTCTGAGCATTACTAAGAAAAAACCAACATGATATAGAAAAATGTTAGTTACATGCACACAGGTGGTTAGAATAAGATGGAACTTGGAGACATTGTAAAAAATAGGTCTACATTTCATCTAAGGCCAGTATTTCCCCTTTCTCAATATTCCACAAAATTCCTTGTCCATCCTTCATCACCACCTAGAGCTCCCCCATCAGCTGTTTGAGGGACACGCCCCCTTCTCTTACTATCGATCTAGCTGTAGATCTATAAGGTTCAAGATTCTCCTCATCACTCAAGCTCTCACTGTCTGTGTCACTTGAACTGGAAACAAATTCTTGATAAAATTCTGACTCCTAAGAGTCTGAATCAACCAAAGTATCGATCACCTGTTGGACTGTCATAAGCCTAGACCTACTTCGCTTTCCTGTTGAAGTGCTTGGTTCATCAGCCGCTCGTTTCATTGTGAATTTCCAGAATTATTTGAACGTTAAACCACACAAAGTCAATTCAAACATGAGGGCAGACATTTTCAATGACTAACCATGAGGTTTGACCACGATTGGTTGGTTATTTTTAGATTTTGACGCATTTTTCACGTACTACGCAAAGTACCGAGCATTAGGTACAGCGGTATAGCGGCTGATTCGGAAATTAATAAAAAATGGGTACAGCGGTCTGGTAGAGTTAGAAGGACGTTAGTTAACTAACGTAACAATATGCGCCTGACCTGGTCTCGCTAGATCTTTAGTTAACTCACGCACCTTCTTCTTTAAAACTAGTTGCCCAGTTCTTCACTCTGTACGGATTCTGTATCACATACGCCATGTTCTCAACGATATGCTAAGGAAACTATGAGTAGCAGGATAATGCAATTTTGCAAACTTGACGTTTGGTATCTGCTGTTTATAAAAGAACCGACGTTATGATGCACATCGTTCGTATGTTCACTTGTTGCAGTTTGGTCCGGTTTCATTTAAACACGCCTCGTACAATCGTAAAAATAGCACTGATCTGCAACAGTTAGTATATCCCTTGGGTCACCATTAGTTTCCAAGGCTGTATTAACTGCGCAGCTAATTTTATGTTGGATAATGCATCTGAATATTGAAACGTATTAGTTGCCAATCTTTCTACACCTAGATCTAATTGTTTTGATAAACATTTGCTTAATAATACAAGTCTGCTAATCAGTATATCCACAAAAGATGACATTAATCATTGGAATCTGTCGATTCAAAGATGTTGATACTTGTTACTTGCTGGACAAAGTGGTATCCATCTCGTTGTCAGTACTGTTCTTTGTCCTATGGGAGCACATGTTCAACACCTGTGTTCCAGAACTGAATGTCAATTTTTGCAGGATACTCCCGTGTCAGTATTTCTTCTTCTTCTTCTTCTTCATCGTACGCAGTCAGACAGTAACCATTATTTTTTCGAAAAAAGCGGCGGTCAGCCTGAGGCTCTCGCCACTGCCATTGAGCTTGTCTTGTGGTTCCACTGGTGATGGCCACATCTGCTCTCTCTGATCCCCGTATGTCGGACAGTTCTGCAGCAGATGCTCAGCGGTCATTTTCCTGGTACCACACGGGCATTCGTCGGTACCACCTATCTTCAATTTGTTGAATAGGTGGTACCTCAGTCTATTGTGGCCAGTGCGAAGTCTGAAAACAACGACCTGTTCTCTTCTGTTCAACTGGTAATAGGCATCGTTTTTGGTGTAGTCGGTATGTTCAGTTTCTCATTTGGTCATGTATCTGGCTTTAATAAGCCGTTTTGACTCTTCGTACCATATACTAGTATATGTTTGTGGTAGTCTTGCACCTTCTTTTGCCAGTCTGTCTGCCTGCTCGTTGCCTTGGATGTTGCAGTGTGATGGGACCCACTGTACCACTACCCTTTTTGGTGCGGACTGCTGGCATAGTTGACAGAGTACTGCTTATAAGTCATTAAGCTCAGTGTATATCTGGCTTTTTAGCGCTGTGACTACGGCCAGAGCATCTGTAAGCAGGACTATTTGGCTTTCATTTTCTTTATGTGTCACCATTTCTTCCACTGCCGCCCTCAGTGCCTCTGCCTCCGCTCTAAAATTGCTTGTGTACTTACCAGTAGCGAATGACAGTGTTATTTTTCTGCCATTTCGTAGGTTCTGGAATGCTCCTGCCCCTCCGTTCTGTGTAGTGTTTGTTACAGAACCGTCGGTGTATGCATGGGTCCAGTCCATGCTTGGGTAGTTTTTTTCGATATACAGCTTAGGGTAGTATCTCTCCTTTCTTTTTCAGTCTGGCAGTTTTTGTTTCCAATACCTGGTATATTTTCTACCACCTCTAGAAATATATCCTGCCTCCAGGTAGGTTTTCGTACAGTAGTGATGGTTTTTGGTGTTGTTAGTCCGTTTATGGGATCTTCGTGCATCTTTGCTTTGGCTATTTCTGCAAAGTTTCTCCGCTTTAGTTTCCCATTTCCCAAATTGTTTAGTTTATGGTGCATTAGATGGTCAGTCAGTCTTCGGAGTTTCTCTGACTGCAGCTGGGCTCTGCAGTCTGTTCTGTCGGTCATGGATTGCAGTTGTGTAATCTTTTCAAGTTCTACAATTCGCGTTGATTTCATGCCTCCTGTTATAACTCTCATGGCTTGGTTTTGAAGTTTGCTAACTTGATCGAAGTTCGCCTTTGCTGCTGTTGTCCATGCAGCGATGCCATACTCGAGAACTGGTCTCACTCTTCCAGTGTACAGTTTCTTTAGTATTCTTTCGTCTGCTCCCCAGCTTGTGCCAGCAAGTTTCCTCATGATTGCCATTTTTTTCTCTGGTTCTCATTCGGTTTCTGTCGATTTGACTTTTCCATGTCATGCGCTGATTAAATGTGACTCCCAGATAGTTTGAGTTGTTGTTTGGCTGCAGGAATTTGCCATTTAGACCTAATTTGGTGTTTTGGGGTTTGATTGAATGCGAGAATATTGTACATGTGGTTTTCTCCTCGTTTATTTTGAGCAGCCATGTGTTCGCCCACTCTTCCAGCGATGTTAGGGCCTGCTGCATCCGATTTCTCGCTATGGTCAGATTCTTTTCAGAGGTCCACATAGCCAGATCGTCTGCATACATTGAGCTATGGACTCTTCTTGGTATATTCTCTGTAATGTCGTTTATATACACCAGGAAGAGTGTGGGTGACAGTACTCCCCCTTCGGGTACTCCCTTCTCGAGTGTCACCTTTTTGCTCATCTGCCCTTGTACTTGGACTCTGGCCGTTCTGTTTTTTGAGGCAGTGGTTGATCCACTTGTACATTCTCCCACAAATTTCACTTCTCCTTAGCTTGACTCTAAGTCCGTCTTTCCAGATTTTGTCAAATGCCTTTTCCAGGTCCACCCAAACCGCTACTGTGTGTTTCTGTGCCTGGTAGGCATCTTCTTTTTCTTGGGCTATGAGGATGACCTGGTCATCAGTGGATCTGTGCTGTCTAAAGCCGGCTTGCTGTGGAATTAGTATTCCTTTTTCTTCCAGATGCCACATCAGTCTGGTGTTTATCATCCGTTCCATCAGTTTGCCGACACAGCTCAGTAGGCTAATAGGCCTGTATCCATTTGGATCTATTTTGTCTTTTCCTTTTTTTGGTACTGGTACAAGTACTGCGTCTTTCCATGCCTGGGGTACAATACCTCTTTTCCAGCTTTGGTTCAGGACTGATAGCAGTTTCCCCTTCGCTGTTTGGCCCAACCCCATCAGCATTTTGTTTGTTATCCCATCTTTTCCGGGAGATTTTCTTTTCTTTAATGTTCTCATGTCCTTTTCCATTTCACTCATTGTTAATTTGGCCATCATATGCTCTTCTGGGGCCGTATTGATGTTGTCGTGCCCTTTTTGCTCTTCACTAATGTCTGTATGCCTATCTGCAGGGACCTCGATGTGGTTTGCTCTGGCATAGTGTTCGACAAAAGCGTTTGCGGCTTTTTTTCAAGTGAGCAAGTTGGCGCCCTGCTTTATGGTAATTTGTTTGTTTGAAGGGGTTTCGTCATTCATGGCTCTGACTAGCTTCCATAGTTTGTTCCCTTCTTTGTCTAGGTTGAGGCTTTCAGTTTTGTTTTTGCAGCTTTCTCTTGCTGTTTGGCTTAGAGTGTATTTGTATTTCCGTGGCGGCTTTGAGGGCGATATTTGCCTCCATAGATTGTTCTCGCTCTGCCATGTTCCTAGCATTTGTGACTGCATCTTCCGCTTTCTGCAACTCGTAATTCCAATAGGGCTTATGGTTTTTCCTAGCCCCTCTTGGGATGGTTTCAGTGGCGGCTTGCATTATTGCCTTGCTTAGGCTTTCCACCATGGGCTTCATTTTGTTGTTTCGTGTGTTGATGGTTTCACACAGCCCATCTGTCAGGATTGCAAATCTGTCTAAGTCGGCTCGTTTGTAATTGAAACGTGGGAGCGGTTTTGCTTCCTGTGGGCCTACTTCCGTATCGATTTCTAGCCGCTACCTGCTAATTGGTTTAGCACCTGACGGTCTATTTTATGGTGTAAGTTCTGTGTGGAGAAGAAAAAATCTGGAGTCGAGGTGGTATGCATGTTCTAGAATAGAAACTAGGGCTATCCCCCGGCCTATTGATTAAGGAGAGATTTGTGTATATCTCCCAATCTTCCACTTCGTCACCTCTGCTGTCTGTGTCCGAGTGTCCCCATCTCTCCGAGTGACTGTTGAAGTCTCCAACTACTATGCAGTTGGAGTCTTTGACTTCCATACTCGAGAGCGATAGGTCTTTATTTGGTGGTCTGTGCAGATTGAAAATGCGGAGCTTCGTCTCTTGAGCCATTATGTCAACTCCTACAATTTCTACTTGTCCGGTGTGATTGACAGATACCGCGCTACTCGGTATGCAGTTTCGGGTCAGTATCAGGACCCCTCCTTTGTGACATTCTCTATCGAGACGGAAGGTCTGGCATCCTCTGATTGAGAATTTATGGTTATTGTTGAGGTGCGTTTCCTGGATACATGCCACTTCAATCTTACCTTCATGCAAGTGATGTGTTAGGGAAAGCTTTTTTGTTAACGACACCCTCCGTATTCCACTGTAGTATTTTGAGGGTCTTGAGTTTTCGGTCAATAGGAATTGCCCCATAGCCATGTGCCCTGACTCCACGATACATGGGTGGGTGAGCACCAGTAGTCAAGGGTGGGCCCCTTCGAGGCGTGAGGCCCGGCACTCTCGCTGCCTGGCGGGACTCCGCAGGATGAGCGCCATACGTTTTTCTGATATATTGTATTGTCATCATACTGCGATTTATGTTGCACTGTTTCGTTTGGCTTGTGGCCCCGTGCATCCGATTTCAACAGGCGTTTCTGTAGGGATGCCCTCCTTAGCATTTGGTTGTCCCCAGCCTATCTGCAAGGCAGCAGTTGTTTGTGATCAGAGTTGTATCTCTTATGGAAGTTATCTTACCAGACTAACGAGTCTTCACTACTCGTGCCTATAGGGTGCGGTGATGATATATGAGATGATATATGATATGGACCGGTTTACCCGGAAGAGAGGCAGTCCAGTGTGTCTGTATCCCAGGATCGTCACGTCCTGCCAGAAACGTAGCATTTGCATGTGAGTGGGGTATCTCTTTGCTCCCTTTATTTTCTTGACTTCTATGCAGGGATGGTACGCCTAGCATTCCCCGCCACCTGGGATGTTGACACAGTGGGGCAGGTGTGCAATGTCCGCTAGTCTGCATCTCTTCTGCGTCCATTCGTATGGCTGATAGCATACAGAGGTATAGATCGAAGCAGAAGTGCATTTAGCCAGGGGACAGGCCTGGTAATGTCACGGAGATGTTGTTCGCCTGGTTCGCTGAGGTGGCTGCTCTACTGTTTTCGACACCCCGACCAAGAACTAAGTCTTATGTTGGTGGTTTCGCCCCCCATCGCCGTATAGGGTAAATATCGAGCAGCTATCCGCCCGCTTTGATCGGCGGATGGAAGAGACCTATTCCTGTGGCTTGACCTGGTAGGGTTGAGGCGCGATCCCCAGGTCCCGACCAGATCGAAGCCTCCCGTTGCAGTGTTGCCGAGATTTTGGGCGGGATTCCGGCTTACAGGCGTCCGGCCGTAATCCCTCACATGGTAGCCTCGCGCCATTGTCTTATCAGCCTGGTACGTAAACCAAGTGTCTGCGGCTCTTCTCGAGTTGAGCAGGATTTCCGTAGCAACGCCCTGAAATGTGTAGGGTAAAACTGACCTGTCTTCCGATGGTCTATTTCCAGCACCCGTTCACTATTTGGCCAGGACGAATTAATCGAGGGCTTTTGTTTGTCAGTGACCAGGTATCTGGAACCTGCGGTTTCTGCGGGGTTAAGACACGATTTACGTAGCGTGTCAGTATTTCAACATCATACATTTTAAACGTCCTGTTCAGGGGACGGCGTGGCCTAGTGGTTAAGTGGCACGGCTCAGAACACCGAAGGTGCTGGGTTCGATCCCCATCACAGCACCGGCCGTTACCCCGAGGAAGCAAACCCTTAGAAAATGCAGGAGGAAGCAGACCCTTTCATAAAATGGATGCTGAAGTCGGATGCACTGGGCCGACAGGTGCAAAATAAAAACACAGTGCAACGCACACCGCCTTGGGGATTAGAAAAATGAGGCGAACGCACAAAAATAAACCCCCAAAACGTGCTGTTCTGGAGCGTGTCCTTTGACTTTTAGATGCGAATGATATACAGGTAGTCTCAGAGAAGTGTGACCGTACTCTTCAATGATTTTGTCAATATGATATACTTTTGTCTTATTTGTCTTCCTTTCAAGCGTCAAACAACTCTCGCTTCAAATACGTGTCCGCGAAACTCACTTTATCCTTAGACAGCCATGTCCTAGTTTGGACTTTTGTATTTGGTGAAGTTGGTACTTTGTCTTTCTCGGATACTGCATTGTGACAAGGTCCATTATCCATTACTAGGCATGACAACCTATATCTAGAATTGGAAGCAGATCATTTGTCACCCAGGGCTTGATAATGTGTTATTTCAGTGTGGTATTTTCTAATATCATAATATAATTTTAGTGGAAAATAAATTCAGCGTCATGGACAAGCCCGTTTTCACTGCTTCCTGGTTACGTTAGTATATTGCGCTGCCCTTTGCTGCTTAGAATATGTATTTTCTGTTCACCGTCAACTGATTGTCATTCTTTACCATAGGTGTAGTGAGCATTGACCCAGGATTCATCCAAGTATACAGTATCATAGCATTGCCCACACCGTTCACGTATCTGTCTCAGGTATTTGCGTCGGGAAGCAATCACATATGGCTTTTCAAATATAATATCCCCGCTGCCTGAAGTATTCCTGAATGTAAAGCCGGTGGCTCTTACATTTTTTTGGAAACGTAAATACTGCAGTCGGATTGCAATGTTAACTTTTGTTTCCCGAGAACAACAAGTTGATTGTAATATATCCCTTTTTATTACATTTATGTCGAAATGTCCTTATCCTACCTTGTTTGATTTAAGTGCAGTCTGAGTTTTATCCAATCCGATGATAAAAGGATTATCCAGACCAAACGCAAATTGTATTTGTTTCTCAGGGTCATGACTATCGCAATATAAATGACCCATCTTAGATTCCCTGCGGAATAACTGGTACTGTAAAACAGAAACCTTCTGCATTATTATAAATGTACACTTCAAACTCATGTTGAAATTGAAATCAATGTAACTTTTTTTAAAAAAGGCAACTATATGTCACAATAACAACACCACAAACTATAATGTCGTGATACGCCTAAGATGAACCACAGTTTCGCATCAATGGCGTATGTTGCTTTCCGCATTCGACATAGTGTGGCGTTTGTGTACGGGAAAATTCGGAATTTGCATTAATTCATTTTATTTAAAGGCAAAAACATATATTTTTAAAACAGCTAGACTGTGCACCTTAAACATGTCAAAAGTATGTGAAATTAGTCAAAAGTTAGTCTTCCTCTCCTTAAGTAAAGCAATACTCGGGTAGTTCTACCAAGTAAATCAAACACCAGCAGTGTAATACTAGGGTAGTTCTACCAAGTAAATCAAACATCAGCAGTGAAATACTCGGGTAGTTCTACTATAGAAATCAAACACCGACAAGGTAATATTTAGTTAGCTGTAAAAGGAAAGGAAAAGTCGACTTATATTATAATCTTCTGACTCACGATTAAAGACACATGCATTATAAAAATACCTGCAGCTAACAACAAAGGCATGGTTAAGCTTGCTGATACAATTGACAAGATACATATAACACACCTTCAAAGTCTCCACCCAGAGCATTCCAGCACATATAGACATATCAGGCAATGAGAAAGCAGACTAACTAATAAAACTAGGAGCAGAAGTAATTCAAACACGCAGACAGAAAAACAAGTACTTCAAAACAACTTAAATAAGGAATAGCTTAAACGGTGGACAGAATTGTCGACTGGACGTGTCATGTATGAAAAAATGAGACCCACATAGAAATAACAATATCAGCAAGCTACACCGATATGATAAATAGTTTACTCTTCACATTTATCACAGAACACAGACTTTACAAATAAATAAACAAGTTAGACTCTGCACACGAACCTAAATGCCTCAAATGCACCCACTAATATGAGACAGTGTAACATGTTGTATCCACGCGCCCAGGCCTCACCACAGAGGCAAGTCATTGCATGGCATCACAACAATCACTAACAATGGCTCCGCTCACCAGGTAAAGAAAGATTATCTACATATTCTTTAACTTGCAGATGGCCGAGAAAGTGTGGACACTGAACACAAAAAAATTAAAAAAAACAACGGCATGATGAGATTACTGACCTCGTACTTTATTCCCCTTTTTATAATATGTAACAATATTTGTCAGGTTACAGTGGACATGTCTATTCCACCTGTGTTCAACTTCTGTTGGTGAGTTTCTTTGAAGACGTAAATGGGAAATTACTCTATCCTTTATCAAACAACTGCTTTATACTTATTATTTCCCCTACAACCCCCTCCCTTCCCCTCCCAAAGAAGCTATCATTGCTGATGTCTGAAAGAGTTCACGGTAATGAGTCCCCATTTACAAAAATGTAATATCTTTTTCATTTTTGTACGTTCTCAGACGTCAACTAGAATTTGTTTAAAAAAAACAGCGCTCATCATGAGGCTGTCGACACTACCATAGAGCTTGTCCAGTGTTGGCACTGGTGATTGCCACGTATGCTTTCTTTGGTTCTCTTGTGTCAGACAATTTCACAGCAGATGTACCAGGGTAATTTTTCCAGTACCACAGGTGGATTAGCCAGCGGCACCCATCTTGAGCTTATTGAATAGACCTGCTCTCTTCTGTTCAACTGGTACTAATCATAATGTGTTGTGTAGCCAGTATGCTCTGTTTCTTTTTTTGTCCATGGATCTAGCCCTAATAAAACTGTTGGACACTTTATTTGTTACACCAGACTCTGGTTGTGGTAACCTTCCACCTCCTTTATCTAGTTTGTCTGCCTTCTCTTTGCCTTGAATGTTACAGTAGGACGGGCCCACTGTTCTGAGACTCTTCTGAGTTTGGCCTGCTGGTATAGATGACAGAGTACTGATCTTTCAGGTTGTATGACCACCATCCTTATTTTTTGCTTTGTTGTATTTAACTGTAAATCAAGAACCCGTTTACGTCAAGGTAGACTGCAATGTGCCACTATCGAGTATCGAGCGTGGTTCACAGAGGAAGAAGATCTAACTACTTCACCACTAAGAGGTGAAGATGTCCATAGTTGATTTATTGAGAAACAAATAGCCCGCTGAAGAACTTGTACTTCTGTTATCCTTTCTATCCATTTTCTCATCAGTTTCCTTAAGCAAACGACATGAAAGTGGTCAAGTTTCTTCGCATATCAACTGTACACATATATCCTGTCTCTTACCAAACATCTGAGCCATCAAACATCTGACCTACTAAACATCTGACCCACCAAACATCTGACTCACAAAACATCTGACCCACAAAACATGTGACCCACCAAACATCTGAGTCTAACTAAACATCTTACTCTCAATAACACTACCATAAACCACAGCTATTATCAAGTTGGACTATTTCTTAAAATCCATGACTTCTCACTCAAACCTTATTGGCATCATATGCCCGGAACCTGTTGTTTTCGAGCCCCAGAAATTCCAACCTTATCCCTTCTTATGGTAAAAAGGACGACCGCCGACGAGAAAGCCTGAGTGGAAATTCATGGTAGAGACTATGACAGACATTGTGATTTTTAAAATATGGTATATTTTGTTGATAAAATTATGTCACGTCTACATTTAGACTACCACTTCTCCCTCATCTACATTCCACCGCCACCCCACTCCTCCCTCCCAAACCAGAAAGGAACACGCTTTCTCACTTCCACCCCAGACTATGACAACATAAAGAGCCAGATGAGACGCCCGAAACAGCTGGTAAAATTAGATCTGTCAAGATCCTGAAGGCCTCAATCTTATTGATTCTCATTGGAACATACTGAAGCCTGCAAATGCTTTCCGTCGATTCCTTGTCTGCTAGAGCCCCTACCCTGGATTCATCTATCCGTGCATCTCGTCGCGTGTTCTATGTGTGTTTACCATCCAGTTTATGTCTGTTTATGTGTCTACTTTTGTTTCTAGAGTGCAAGTCTTACATATTTCCATGAACTCTAACCAGTATAGACTTTCGTGGATTGAGATAAATAGCAATTTGGGTTCTAGTTTGGTATTATTTTTCCTATATATAATTTTAATGAATCTGTTCTTTCCTGGTATCTCGCGCCCTCTCTCTCTCTCTCTCTCTCTCTCCCTTTCCCTATCTCTCGTTATATCTATATACACTCTCATTCTTTCTCTGTCTCTCTCTGTTTCAGCCTCCCTAGTCTCTTAATCGATCTTTCTATTCTCATGATCTGGGTAGCGTTGTCTCTATTTAGTCCTTCCCCTCTGCTCTCTCATTTACAATATGTCTTTCTTTTGATTTCGCTCGCAATTTATATATGCCTCTTTTTTATTTCTTTGTTCTTTCATTGGATTTTTATGTTGCCTTGAATTATTGTAAACACGCATACCACGCATTCATATATACACACACACACACACCATACACATGCTTACACAGAAACACCACACACACGCCTACACAGAAACACCACACACACATACAGAAACCACACACATAAATACCACATACACAAGCATAATCCCAACACACAAAAAACACACACATAACACAACATATACACAAACACAACACACACACACACACACATAAACCACAAACGACAGACACTGAAACCACACACACACAAACACCACAAACACGCAGAGACATCATACACACAAACACCACATTCACAAACGCACAGCACACACACAGAAGTCCTACATACAAATACTACACACATATAAACACCACACATACACACATTAACCCGACAGGCAAACACTAGATACAATAACACTACACACACACACACACCAGACACACATACACCACACACACACACAAACCACAGTCACAAACGTCACACACACATACACCACACACGCAAACTACATAAACAGGAACATCGCACACACAAACACCTCCCACGCTAATACCACACATACACACACGCACATAAACACCATACACACAAACCCTACACACACAAACACCACACAGACAAACACCACACATACATAGACACCAGGTCAGGTCAGGTCAGGTCATCCCGTAACCGGTGAGGTCGTTGGGGCACACATGAAGATCTCCTCATAACTCCACACCATCCCTCTCTGTCAGATGCCGCTGCCTGTGACTCTTCTGGTCGTAGACTGGTCCATTCTTTTATGTTGTCCTCCCATCTCTTTTTGGGCCGGCCTCTTCGTCGTCTGCCATGCACCTTTCCGTGGAGGATTGTGTTTGCAAGACCATTTGATCTCGATATGTGACCGTACCAGGTGAGTTTCCTTCTTTTGACAGTTGCCAAGTGATCTTCGAAAGGCCCTATTGCCGTTGTAATTCTATTTCGGATTTCCTCGTTTGTAACTCGATCTTTGTACGTGACGTTTAAAAGTTTTCGGAAACATCTCATCTCCAAGGCCTGTATCCTTCGTTGAAGGTCAGCTGTAACTGTCCATGTCTCACACACATAGAGAAATATTGACAGGACCAGTGTACGCATTAATCTGATTTTCGTGCTAACCGTTTATCTTGCCATATTTTGTTAAGCCGTGCAAGCGCCGCTATTGTCTGTGCTATTCTGGCCAACACCTCACATTTTGATCCTTCATCACTGACAATCCACCCAAGATATTTAAGACAGTCAACCACTTCGAGTTCCTGACCGTTAGCTTGTATCCTGCTGTTGAAGCCCGTAGCGTTGTTGGTCATTAATGTTGTCTTTCCAGCGTTTATCTCCATGCCATAGTCAAGAGCTGTTTCATCGAGCCTTCTGACCCATTCATGGAGTTCTGCTTCTGAACCCGCCAACCCGTCGATATCATCTGCAAAACGAAGGTTGGTAATCGTTTGGCCCCCTATCTTGACAGTACCAACGTGACCTCCAAGTGCCTCACTCATAATTCCTTCAAGGAATATATTGAAAAGAGTTGGAGAGAGTGTACACCCCTGTCTCACACCAACTGATGTGCGAAACCAGTCTCCTCGCCTCCCATTCACAAGAACTGCACTAGGCGCCTTGTTGTACAGGTGTTCAAGGACCGTTATAATATTTCCTTTGATATTATACAACCTCATGGTTGCTTAAACCGCTTTATGCCATACCATGTCAAACGCCTTCTTAAAATCCACAAACACATGGTACAGTGTTTGCTGCTGTTCTAGATATTTCTCGTTTATCAGCCTTAAATTAAATATCTGTTCTGCAGTGCTTCTTCCCTGTCTGAACCCTGCTTGCTCCTCGGCAATAATGTTCTCTGCTTGGGATTTCAATCGGTCGAGGATTAATTTAAGCATGACCTTGCTAGGGTCGCTAATGAGGCTTATTGTTCTGTAATTTTGGCACATCTTTAGGTTTCCAGAATTATGTAGCGGTATAACTATTGATTTCGTCCGGCCAGTTTACTGTCGCCCATATTTTGTTACAGATGTGTGTCAGGCCTTCCACCACTACCTCTCCATCTGCTTGTAAGAGCTCTGCTGGTATATTGTCCACGCCGGCCGCCTTCCCTCTTCTCAATGTCTTTACCGCTGCAATTACCTCTTCCTTCGTTATCAGTTGGTTATCCTCTAGACACCACACACACAAATACCACACACCACACACTAAACCGCACACATACATAAAGAAAGCACACACGTACACACCATACACACAAACACGACATACACAAACACCACATACACAAACTCCACACACACACACATACGCCACACAAACACGACATACACAAACACCATATACACAAACTCCACACACACACATACGCCACACAAACACAGTAACACACACTACACAACAGCAGATACACATACAAACACGAACATCACAATCACAAACGCCACACACACAAGCGCCACACACAAACACCACACAACCGCCACACACACAAACACCACACAAACATATATAAATAATACACACAAACACGGTATATACACACACACAAACTACACATACATTGAAACACCACACATACATACATAAATCACATACACCAATACCACATATACATACATGCAAATAACATACATAGAAACACCACGCATACATAAATAAATCACACACACAAACACAACACATACATATATACATACACACAGCAATCACACACACCAACACCACCTACACTCAAACACCACACATACATAAATCACACACACAAAGACACCATACACTAAAACACCACACATGCATAGATCAATCACACACACAAACACCACATTTGTGGCAGAGTCTTGGCTTACACTGAGATTTTTCTATCTTGAATGTTACCACATACATCCACACCATTCGCAACCTCACACAGCAAATAACATTTATTAATATCTCATTCAAACAAAATTATTAAATTAAGTGACATTACAGACAACACAAGAAATACATCTTAATTAGAAACGTATATTTTATATTTTACTATTATTAATAATTGCGGAAGTTGTAAGCATTAGCTTTTGAATATTGACCCCAGCTAATCCAACCCAGTTCTTGCCGCACAGTCCCATCGCCTTCTCTGCACCTTCAACATTCTCTCAAAAACTAATCTTCACGATCGTAGTATGTGCATCCACTCACACTCAGATCCCCTCAAGCAGGTATCTTTACATTATACATTAAGATCCCTTCAGTTAGGTTATCTAGACACTTTAAATTCAATCGATATAACGTTTATTCAGATGTGATCACACACTCAAACAATCTGCGTATACACACACTCCGGAACATACATCGTTTCATCGGCATTCCTCACACACACATCCAGATCTCTCCTAGTCACAGGCTGCCCAACACACACCTTATAGAGCGACTGGCCAATACTCAAAGGCGAATATTGGCTCAGTCATCCTGCAATTCACTCCAACCCTCTAAAATTCGCAACACATCTTGCTTTACTAGTCGCAAGGTATCAATCACTTTTCTTTAAAGTCGGTGAGCTAAACAGACACCTACCTAAATTCCGAATCTCTCTCTCTCTCTCTCTCTTTCTCTCTCTCTCTCTCTCTCTTTCTCTCTCTCTCTCTCTCTCTCTTTCTCTCTCTCTCTCTCTCTCTCTCTATCTCTCTCTCTCTCTCTCTCTCTCTCTCTCCATGGCCGGCCTGGCTGAGAAACTTTGCTAAGTATTATATAGTCTCAAGCAGTATCAGGGCTGTCTAAATGCCCTATGCGGGCCGTCTGTCTCAGCCATCACCTTAGTTTATATTTACCTCCACTTAATTGTTATTGGAAAGAATCACTCTGAATTCCTGTCACTCTAAGATGTCACAGGAAGCCCTGCTGGCCTCTGTCAGACACTAACCATCCACTACCTAAATCGGAACGCCAGAGTGGTCAGCTCCTAAGCCCTAACTGTACCAGACACATTCTTCCTCTCAACCCCGTTTTCCTTCGTCGACTTAGTGTCGAGATGGTGAGTGACATTGACATAGTTTCGAGACGGTGGGTGACCTTGGCAGAGATTCTGGTACCTTTGTTCTCAGCATCGCCGACCCCATCACCCCTGCCCTTAACGACCTTGCTCCACCTGTAACTGTTACACATACACATAAACACCCCATTCACTCAAGCATCATATATAAATCACACACACAAATACCACACATATATACATAAATCACACACAAACCCTACATACACAATACACACAATTACCACATACACACACACAACATACACATATAAATCCCACACACACACACTGAATCCCCATATACACACACAACACATACACATGCACACAAACACCACATATACTATGTAATGAGTTGTGTGTGGGTTGTGAGTATGAGTTAGGTGGGTGCATGTGTATGATATTCATAAAGCTTGTATAAGTGGTATTTGATTGTGTGTGGTATTTATGTTTGTGATTTATGTATGTGGTGTTTATGTGTATGTGATGTTTCTTTATGTGTCTTTGATCTATCTGTGTATGTCTGGTGTTTCTGTGTATGTGGTGTTTGTGAATGACGTAAGTGTTTTATGTAATGTGTGGATGAGTTGTGTTTGTGTGTATTTGTATGAGGTGTTTGTGTGTGTGTGTGTCATTTACGTGTGAATGTGTGGTCTGTCTGTGTGAATCTAGAGTTACGGAGAAATCCATCAGTACAGATAGGGAATGGATAAGTCCATAAGCACAACCAATGAACAGATGAGTCAATCAGCACAAATAGGAGACGGAGAAGTCTATCAACACAGCTAGGAGACGGAGAACGCCAACAAAACGATTCGGGGGTAGGAAATACAAAAACTACAGTTATATCATTCCGGAGGTGGTAGAAAACATACCAGGTATTGGAAACAAAAACTGCCAGACTGAAAAAAGAAAGAGACACTACCCTGAGCTACATAACGAAAAACTACCCAAGCATAGACTGGACGCATGCATACACCGACGGTTCTGTAACAAACACAACACATAACGGAGGAGCAGCAGCATTTATGAACCTACAAAATGGCAGAAAAATAGCACTGTCACTCGCTACTGGAAAATACACAAGCAATTTCAGAGCGGAGGCAGAGGCACTGAGGGCGGCAGTGGAAGAAATGGTGACAGGTAAAAGAAATGAAAGCCATATAGTCCTGCTTACAGATGCCCTGGCCGTAGTCACAGCACTAAAAAGCCAGAAAAATACTGAACTTAATGATTTAAGATCAGAACACTGTCAAATATGCCAACTTTCCCCACCGAAAAGGGTAGTGGTACAGTGGGTTCCATCCCACTGCAACATCCAAGGCAAAGAGGAGGCAGACTGACTGGCAAAAGAAGGTGCAAAACTACCACAATCAGATACTAGTATGGCGTACGAAGAGTCAAAAGAGCTTATGAGAGCTAGATACATGACCAAATGAGAAACCGAACATACTGGCTACACAAAAAAACGATGCCTATTACCAGTTTAACAGAAGAGAGCAGGTCGTGGTCTTCAGACTTCGCACTGGCCACAGTAGACTGAGGTACCACCTATTCAACAAATTGAAGATAGGTGGCACTGACGAATGCCCGTGTGGTACCGGGAAAATGTCTGCTGAGCATTTGCTGCAAAACTGCCCGACATACGAGGATCAGAGAGAGCAGATGTGGCCATCACCAGTGGCAACACTAGACAAGTTCTATGGCAGTGTCGACAGTCTCAGGATGATCGCTGCTTTTTTCGAAACAAATTAAGGTTGATGTCTGACTGCGTACGAAGAAGAAGAAGAAGGACCAATCTCCGACGAGAAGAGGTATAGGCAGTGGCTGTTGACAGAGAAAGGAGGAATGGGGTTATTAGGGTGTCTTCAAGTGTGCCTAACAACCTGACCGGTTACGAGATGACCTGACTTGATCGTACACGGAGAAAGTTTGAGTAACAGAGTGACATAGATCTAGCGTCTGGCACCTTCTTCTTCTACTGCATAGATACACCGACGCTAGGCTTCTAGCCCGGTGAGGTTCACGATCAACTGACGCTAGGCTTCTAGCCCGGTGAGGTTCACGATCAACTGACGCTATGCTTCTAGCCCGGTGAGGTTCACGATCAACTGACGCTAGGCTTCTAGCCCGGTGAGGTTCACGATCAACTGATGCTAGGCTTCTAGTCCGGTGAGGTTCACGAAGGAGACTGTGCGCTTTAGGTATTCGCCGGTCCCCCACAGCTTTTGGAGCATGGTCGCTAACCCAGACCAGACTGCCTCTCATTGATCTGCATAGGCACGGCATTCGTGCAGAAAATGCTCTGGTGTTTGCTTGGGTGCTCCACAAACGTTCCTGACAGTGTCTCTGAGACCCATTGTGTGGAGGTGGGCCTTGCGTCTACAATGTCTCGTTCGGAGTCAGAAGATCTGTATCTGTCCATCTCTGCCATATTTGTCTTTGCTGTCCTTTTTCTGGATTGTATTCTTTGTGTTGTTCTCTCCATTCTGAACATGGATCGTTTGATGAGCGTCTTTGCTTCTTTATAGCTCTGTTTATGGGAAATATGTTTGCTGCCACTTCTGGCTTTTGCGAGCTCATCTGCTTTATCATTTCCAGGGATCCCATAGTGGGTCGGAATCCATTGAAGGACTAAATCTGTTTTTTGAAACAGCAATCATATGTTGTATTTTATTTCATGTGAGAGTCTATCTTGTTTGTGGCTTGAGATGGCTTGGAGTACACTACTGGAGTCTATCTTGTTTGTGGCTTGAGATGGCTTGGAGTACACTACTGGAGTCTATCTTGTTTGTGGCTTGAGATGGCTTGGAGTACACTACTGGAGTCTATTAGAATTACCGATGTTCTTGCATTTATGTATTGGTTGATAAGAATCTGAATTGCTGCATAAACAGCTATTGCTCCTGCTCTGAAATTGGTACAAGTTTCTCCTGCTGGTACTGCGTGATTTTCTTTGTCACCACTGGAGTGTTCAATGTAGATTCTACTGCCTCTTCTTGTATCGCTCACCGAGACAGATCCATCTATGTTCTCGTGTGTCCAAGAAGTGCTAGGATACTGTAACTTGAACTCCTATAGAAAGTGGATTTTTTGGTGTGTTGACGACTGTTCACTTTTCTTCGTTAACCTTGGAACCTTCAAGAATATTTTGGATCGGTCCTGGCTCCGTGTCCAGGTTTCTGGAATGAGTTCTTGGCACTTTTCAGTTTCAGCTTCAATGATGTCTGCGTGTTTTCTGTGAATTTCTCTGGCCAGATGGTTGGGGCTTTTCTTTAGTAGTCTGTTTTTTGTTCTCTCTTGGAACTTTTGGTGCCGAGGATGATCAGGTAACCTCTTTAGTTTTTTTTCAAACTGAGTTAGGGATTTATATTTTCTCCTTAATTCAACTTGCTCAATATTTGCTGTTTTCCCTATTTATGTAATTGAAGTGCTTTTAATTGCTCCAGGGGTAATTCTGAGAATCATATTTTGAACGCCGTCGTTTTCTTGTATTTGTTTTTGTCGCTCTGGGCCAAGTGCTAGAGGCACATTCCATAATTGGTCTGATTGCACCAGTGTAGACTTGCTTGAGGATTTTATTGTTGACTCTCAATGATGTACCAGCCAGTGTTTTCATCACTGAGCGTCTTTGTTATGACCATTGTGTGAATTTGTTCTAAATTTGACTTTCAGCTAAGTATCGAGTCAAATGTGACTCCAAGGATTGTTGGTGTGTCCAACCGGGGTATTTGGAGGTATTCTATCTTTATTGTAATTGTTTCCTTTTGGAGGGAGAGGGAAAAGAGTGTTGGTGGAGGTTTTGGTCTGATTTATTTTCAGTCCCTACTCTTTTGATCAGCTCTCTACCTTCCCTACTGTCGTTTGGAGCAATCATGAGGCTATTGTTGCATTTTATGTGGCTCTCCATACAGCAAAGTCGTCTGCATGTAAGCTGTTTGATACATGCTGATGGCAGCATTTGGTGATGTTGGTTATAAATATCAAGAAGAAAGTAGCCGCCACTACATTTCCTATTCGTCTGTCACAAAGATACGACCTTCACTATCCGTCATCTCCACGCTCCAGTCTATCTAGTGAGCCTATTCTAAGCCCCAAACAATATATCCTCTGCCCAAAAAATAAAACGTAACATCGACTTGCTATCATAGATAATGCAGATTTAGTCGTACATTTGATTTTAGCCCACATTATAAACATTTGAAACGAGACGGCAAACGCGACATCCAGATAATTATAAAGAAGCAAATACACTCACAAAACGATCAATGTAGACGGAATGGAGATCTCCATAAAGAAGCAAGAACATGGCATCATTTACCACAGATCGATAGACAATGATCTGAAATCCCATTTTTGGTGGTTCTTCTGTTAGCCTACACATATGGCCAGGCATATCCTGCTGTTGACTTACTTTACTGTCAGTGTATCAGGCACTACGTCTCACATCATTATTCCAGTAATCATTTACGTGGATTGGCCTGGCACTCAGCAGGTCATCCATGCTACACGTCTCCGGGAGGTTTGGGCAGATCATCCGATGGTCCTGGTCGTGTGTTACTCCACATTCGCATGTTTCATCATCCCAGTATCCCCATCATTTTATGTTTTTCCGGCAATGTGATTCACCAGTTGGAAGTCAATTTAGTGACTTCCATGTTGCGTAGGGCAGGCGAAGTACAGGTGCAGGTTTCTTCCGTAACTCGATCAAGCGGACCTGTGTCAACTGTTTCCAACTTTCGCCGCGTGGATTTCCTGGACTCGTCTGTAGGGGCTAGGTTGACAGTAAGAAACTTCGTTTTGACTTTAGTCTCGGTCTCTGCACCTGATATCCGAACTTAGTGTCTTGGGTTATTTACCTGTTTCTCACTTTCTATCTCTGACGCGACAATTCTTCGTATCTCTGGTTGCGCTGTGCCGATTATTGGGTATATTTTTTTTAGATGGTGTAGGTTTTAAGCATCCTGTAACTATTTGGCCTGTCTCATTTATTGTTGTATCTATATGTTTGACATGTGCAGAGTTCTCCCAGACTGGTGCGGCGTACTCAGCTACAGAGAAACACAGACCGAGTGATGATGTTCTGAAGACATATGGCTTTGCTTCCCATATTGTGCCAGTCAGTTTTAGTATGGTACTATTTCTCGCATGTATTTTCTGTTTTGTCTACTGACATTGTGTGGCATAGGACAGCCTGCGGTCCAACTTTACACCCAAGTATTTGGGGGCCGTGCTGTGTTCCAGATCATGTCCTTGCCATTTGATCTGCAACTTTCTGTTCGCTTGTCTATTTCTGAGATGGTAGGCACATACATGAGATTTTCTTGAGTTTGGTTTGAGATAATTTTGTGGGTAATATAAAGCAAGTGCTTAATCGGGTTTGTCAATCTTCGAAGCTTTTTCCCTTTGCAACCACTGCTTTTTCATCGCCATATTATGCATTTGTTTTTACCTCTGTATCTATAGGTTGATCATTCTTGTATATATTATACACCATAGGGGTAGTTCTCTCGCCGCCGCGATTGACTATAACCCAGTATTCGTACAGCGATCTCAGTCCCGCCAGGCGGAACGATAGCGCGGGCTTGAGGAAAACGCTTGCCCGCCTTTCCCCGTGTAGGTATCGGGAATCGGTTTTTTTGTGTCGTGGCCTACAATGAGGTGCGCTGCTCTGGTCCGTAACGAGAAACTTTGACAGTCGGTGGTGATTTTTCGAAGGCTTATAGAAGAGCTCGACAGTTCGTCTCGCTGGTGGTCAGACTCTCGCAAAGAGCTTGTGACCGGCAAATGGAAAGCAGGAATCGTACCTAAAGGCCCTGTGTTCTATCGGGGACCAACCCTCGGAAAAAGGGCAAGCCGGCAGGCCAAATTGTCTCTAGTCCCAGTGAAATTCATCGCCGGGGTCGTTGGGATCCGTTCTGCACATAGCGCTGCTATCCATCCTCGATCGAGCCCGGTCGATCGCTCGTCTGGTGCGTGTAGGGGCCCCTGTCAGGCGGTCCTAGGTCAACGGAGGGAGGGACGGCGGGAACAACCGTCCGTCCGTTCGTCAGTCGGTCCCTGCGGCCGTCCCAGTGAGGCTTTTTGCACACCCGTCCTCCGCCGACCGGTGTGTACGGTACGTACGTCTCCGACAGATATCTGGTTGATCCTGCCAGTAGTCATATGCGTGTCTCAAAGATTAAGCCATGCATGTCTAAGTTCACACTGTCTCACGGCGAAACCGCGAATGGCTCATTAAATCAGTCGAGGTTCCTTAGATGACACGATCCTACTTGGATAACTGTGGCAATTCTAGAGCTAACAGATGCTTACCAAGCTCCGACCCTCGCGGAAATAGCGCTTTTATTAGTTCAAAACCAATCGTCGTTTCCCCTCGCGGAGTTGCGGCGTCCTCACTCCTCACTCTGGATAACTTTGTGCTGATCGCATGGCCTCATGTGCCGGCGACGCATCTTTCAAATGTCTGCCCTATCAAATGTCGATGGTACGTGACATGCCTACCATGTTTGTAACGGGTATCGGGGAATCAGGGTTCGATTCCGGAGAGGTAGCATGAGAAACGGCTACCAGATCCAAGGAAGGCAGCAGGCGCGCAACGTACCAACTCCCGGCACGGGGAGGTATTGACGAAAAATAACAATACGGGACTTTTTCGAGGCCCCGTAATTGGAATGAGTACACTTTAAACCCTTTAACGAGGATCTATTGGAGGGCAAGTCTGGTGCCAGCAGCTGCGGTAATGCCAGCTCCAATAGCGTATATTAAAGTTGTTGCAATTAAAAAGCTCGTAGTTGGATCTCAGGCGAAGGCGGGCGGTCCGGCTCGCAACGGTTCACTGCTCGTTGTCTCCTGCCCTACCGTCTGTCGGCTCTCTCCCACGGATGCTCTTCGCTAAGCGTCCTGGGTGGCCGGCGCGTTTACTTTGAAAAAATTAGAGTGTTCAAAGCAGGCCTCGGCTGCCTGAATAATGGTGCATGGAATAATGGAAAAGGACCTCGGTTCTATTTTGTTGGTTTCCGGAACTGGAGGTAATGATTAACAGGGACAAACGGGGGCATTCGTATTGCGGCGTTAGAGGTGAAATTCTTGGATCGCCGCAAGACGAGCTACTGCGAAAGCATTTGTCAAGAATGTTTTCATTAATCAAGAACGAAAGTCAGAGGCGTGAAGACGATCAGATACCGTCGTAGTTCTGACCATAAACGACGCCGACTAGCGATCCGCAGGAGTTGCTTCGATGACTCTGCGGGCAGCTTCCGGGAAACCAAAGTGTTTGAGTTCCGGGGGAAGTATGGTTGCAAAGCTGAAACTTAAAGGAATTGACGGAAGGGCACCACCAGGAGTGAAGCTTGCGGCTTAATATGACTCAACACGGCCAACACTGAAATCACTGACATGCCGAGAGCACTTTCGTTAGGTCTAATATAGAACGGGTGCTGGAATTAGACCCTCGAAAATGTGGGGCTATCCTCTCGGTTGCTTGACTGTCCTGCATCCAGTATTCGTTAAAGGAATTGACGGAAGGGCACCACCTGGAGTGGAGCCTGCGACTTAATTTGACTCAACACGCAAATACTGTAGAACGACTGACAAATCGAGAGCACTTTCGTTGGGTCTAATAGTGAACGTGTGCTGGTTTTAGACCCACGGAAGACAGGTCAGCTCTCTAACCTACTAATGAAGGAACGCTACGGAAGTCGTGTCTTAACCCCGCAGAAACCGCAGGTTCCAGATACCTGGTCCCTGACAAACAAAAGCCCTCTATTAATTCGTCCTTGCCAAATAGTGAACGGGTGCTGGAAATAGACCATCGGAAGACAGGTCAATTTTACCCTACAAATGACAGGGCTTTGCTTCGGAAATCCTGCTCAACTCGAGAGGAGCCGCAGACATTTGGTTCACGTATCAGGCTGATAAGCCAATGGCGCGAGGCTACCATGTGAGGGATTACGGCCGGACGCCTGTAAGCCGGAATCCCGCCTAAAATCTCAGTACCACTGCAATGGGAGGCTTCGATATGGTCGGGACCTGGGGATCGCCTCAACTCTACCAGGTCGAGCCACAGAAAGAGGTCTCTTCCATCCGCCGATCAAAGGCGTTTGAGTCGGCTATTTACAAGTAGCATCTAAAAATGTAATGGACAACAACGAAGGGTATACAATTCTTGTCGTAATCCCTATTTGATATGTCATTTGATGAGGGACGGGTTGTTGATTGTCTTGTAGATGATGCTGGTGTTGTTGTTTTTATTGTTACTTATCCAGCGTTATCCAAGCTCTCGTTATTCGGCACAATGCATGTACTGGTATCTGTACGTGTTTATCAACTGTTGTCTAGTACCATGTAACGTGTTTTATTTACCTGGCTTAGGAGAAATATCATTTTTCTCAAATCGTTGAGCTTTGAGCACACAAAGTGATGATGATCAACGGCTTTATATGGGTGTATACGTAGCTGTCACTGTGTCAGGAGTATTTTATTGTTAGATTCTGTTCAGGTGCGTGTTTAATCGGATGTTTATGGTTCTCAGTCCAAAAATTGTGCTCTGATCCGTCCTTGAAAGTTGATGTAAAATGTCATTTCGTATGGGTGCCTGCCATATAGTTGTAGACATCCGTCCCAGTGTATTGCATGGCTCAGTTGTTCGGTGAAGGTTTTTTGTTGTTGATGTATGGTGCTATTATTAGATGTTGTGTTGTTTGGTGCTATTATTAGATGTTTTGTTGTTTGGTGCTATTATTAGATGTTTTGTTGTTTGGTGCTATTGTTAGATGTTTTGTTGTTATGTGCTATTATTAGATGTTTTGTTGTTTGGTGCTATTATTAGATATTTTGTTGTTTGGTGCTATTGTTAGATGTTTTGTTGTTATGTGCTATTATTATATGTTTTGTTGTTTGGTGCTATTATTAGATATTTTGTTGTTTGGTGCTATTATTAGATATTTTGTTGTTTGGTGCTATTATTATATATTTTGTTGTTTGGTGCTATTATTAGATATTTTGTTGTTTGGTGCTATTATTAGATGTTTTGTTTGTTTGGTGCTATTATTAGATGTTTTGTTGTTGTAGAGTTGTTGCTGTCTGTTCCTGCTCTTGCACTGATCATTTATTTGCTAGTCTGTCTATTTTGACATTGCCTTGTGTGTTTGAGTGTTCATAAATACAACGGGAGAACTGTTTTGACATTATGGAAAGTGATCATGTGATCAATGTGTAGATACATTTGAATAAGGTCAGGTCCAATGACCAACAATTTACAATCTGTGTAGGACTGACATTGAATCTGTAAAATAACAATGTTTTGGGCTTTTGAATGAAAGCCATCAACAAGTATCATCCAATGGTATAAATTCGTTTTAAGTGCAGTGATTTAAGCTACAGAGTTAGAGCAAAGTTTCCCGCAAGCAACAGACAGTTGATCAGATGATCCATCCTGGTACTCTATATAGACGTCATAATTTGCTTTGATGTGGGCTTTAAATGCAGATCCATCAGTGTATAAATGCATCTCTTCATCGGGGAAGGTATCGATAAATCTTTTAGCTGTTCGCATGAGAGTACTGGGACATAAACGTTTGATTATAGTATTCACTAATTTTCTCAGTATTTCTGGTGTTTTGATGAATGTTTCTGTTATTTCATTTAATACTCCATGTAACTCTTGTCTTCTGTTTGTGAGATGGTTTCACTAACATGGAGAAGTAAATATTTTTGTTTAATTCTGCTTTTCGGCTGCCCGTTTTCTACAATAAATCTGCTCGGATGATCCCGTTCCATTCTGCAACTTCCCTCATAAGCTTCCATAACTGATGTATCGATATGCATTTCACGAGGTCCGCCAGTGTGTGTTACTCCTGTTAGTGGTGTCCTTATATCTCCCCTAGAGAAGTTATTGGTTCCGTGTCCAGAGATTCCATGTTATAGTGTGAACAAGTAGTTAGTAGTGCACTATTGTATCATATTGTAGAGCGGACATAACCAAGGTATACGCCTCTCAAAAGATCCATGACGTATTAGCAAGTTTGTTCATAGATGTAGATATATCACGACCTTATTCTTCACATTTGTAATATGATGCTTGAGGCTGAGTTGTCGATCAAGCGTGATTACAAGAAATGTGGAATGTCCGTCTCTAATGAAATTTTCCTCCTATAATCTCAAAACTATATTTTGTGTGCCATCCGTATGGTTCTTGGTAAAGGTGTTAAACACAGTCTTGTCACATTTTATGTTTAGTTTCCATCTTTGGCAGTAGTCGTGCAGTCTCCTTATTTCTCCATTTACCCTACGTAATCTACTCTCAATGTAGTCCTTTCGCAGATATAAAACCAGATCAGTATATTCACACCTGTTTCGGGTTTCATTTGGTCATCCAAGTCATTGATATAGATCAGGAAAAGATTGACACTTAAAGATGAGCCACGTGATAATCTTTCTTTCTAAACTTCTTTTCGAAGAGATTGCATCATCCATCGTCGTCTGCCAACTTGTTAGCCCAGACATGATGTTAGTGAGAAAGGTCGAGAGATGGTTGCTTGATTCGCAGGCGATTTGTGATTTTTAATATTGTTGCCATATTTGCATTTATCCATGTTTTGGGAAGCTTGCCTTAAATCTATGCGATGTTGATCAATCTGAAGACATCGTATTTACCTCGAGTCCCTAGACGATGTAACGTTTCGTTATAAATCTTGTCTGGCTCTGTGGACCTTATGCGCTGGAGTTTTTTTCTTGCATATTTAAATCTACTTGATTTTTGAAGGGGCATTGGCTTGTGCAGCTTTCTCTTTGTACCTTAGGTAGCGCCAATGCATCTTATCCTGGCTGTTCTGTGGACTTTTCTGCTCTTTTCACTGATGCGACGAAAAGAAGGGTCCTTTATGGCCGGGAAATCGATGCTTGGTTTAGTTAATTAAGTAACAATGATGGCATGAACACAACTTTCCAACATAAATGTGCCACCAGCCTAACAGCTGAAAAGAAATACAGCCCACAAGGCAAGTTTACGTGCAGGAAATATAAACTGTACTGGAACCTAGAACTGGATGGAGCAAAAGGGATTCCAGATCCATAAGAAAGGTAGAATATTTTACAATAACCCTAACTAAAACAGAGTACAATAGCGGCAAAAATACGGTATACCATTAAACAAAGCAAGCATCTGGGGTAGTTGTCTCGCCGCAGCGACTCAATTTCAACCAGTGTTCGTAAAGCGATCTCAGTCCCGCCAGGCGGAGCGATAGCGCGGGCTTGCGGAAAACGCTCGACTGCCTTTCCCCGTAGAGCGAATTGGGTGCGGTTTGTTGCAGCGGCTCCTCCACCGAGGTGCGCTGGTCTGGTCCGTATCAGGAAACGTGGTCCGTCCGTGGTGACTTATCTAAGGCTTATAGCAGAGCTCGACAGTACGTCTCGCTGGTGGTCCGACTCTCGCAAAGAGCTTGTGACCGGCAAATGGAAAGCAGGAATCGTTGCCTCGAGGCCCTGCGTTCTCCCTACGGAGAGAAGGGCAGGCCGGCAGGCCAAATTGTCTCTAGTCCCCAGTGAAATTCATCGCCGAGGTCGTTGGGATCCGTTCTGCACAGAGCGCTGCCATCCCTCCTCGAGCGAGCCCGGTCGGTCGGTCGTCTGGTGCGTGTGGGAGGCCCCTGTCAGGCGGTCCTAGGTCGACGGAGTGAGGGACGGGTGGAACAAACCGTCCGTCCGTCCCGTCAGTCGGTCCCTGCGGCCGTCGTCCTAGCGAGGCTTTTTACACACCCTTCCTCCGCCGACCGGTGTGTGCTGTACGTACGTACGTCTCCGACAGATATCTGGTTGATCCTGCCAGTAGTCATATGCTTATCTCAAAGATTAAGCCATGCATGTCTAAGTTCACACTGTCTCACGGTGAAACCGCGAATGGCTCATTACATCAGTCGAGGTTCCTTAGATGACACGATCCTACTTGGATAACTGTGGCAATTCTAGAGCTAATACATGCTTACCAAGCTCCGACCCTCGCGGAAAGAGCGCTTTTATTAGTTCAAAACCCCTCGCGGGGTTGCGGCGTCCCCACTGGTGACTCTGGATAACTTTGTGCTGATCGCATGGCCTCATGTGCCGGCGACGCATCTTTCAAATGTCTGCCCTATCAAATGTCGATGGTACGTGACATGCCTACCATGTTTGTAACGGGTAACGGGGAATCAGGGTTCGATTCCGGAGAGGGAGCATGAGAAACGGCTACCACATCCAAGGAAGGCAGCAGGCGCGCAACTTACCCACTCCCGGCACGGGGAGGTAGTGACGAAAAATAACAATACGGGACTCTTTCGAGGCCCCGTAATTGGAATGAGTACACTTTAAACCCTTTAACGAGGATCTATTGGAGGGCAAGTCTGGTGCCAGCAGCCGCGGTAATTCTAGCCCCAATAGCGTATATTAAAGTTGTTGCAGTTAAAAAGCTCGTAGTTGGATCTCAGTCGCAGGCGGGCGGTCCGGCTCGCGCCGGTTCACTGCCCGTTGTCTCCTGCCCTACCGTCTGCCGGCTCTCTCCCACGGGTGCTCTTCGCTGAGCGTCCTGGGTGGCCTGCGCGTTTACTTTGAAAAAATTAGAGTGTTCAAAGCAGGCCTCGGCTGCCTGAATAATGGTGCATGGAATAATGGAATAGGACCTCGGTTCTATTTTGTTGGTTTTCGGAACTGGAGGTAATGATTAACAGGGACAAACGGGGGCATTCGTATTGCGGCGTTAGAGGTGAAATTCTTGGATCGCCGCAAGACGAGCTACTGCGAAAGCATTTGTCAAGAATGTTTTCATTAATCAAGAACGAAAGTCAGAGGCGCGAAGACGATCAGATACCGTCGTAGTTCTGACCATAAACGATGCCGACTAGCGATCCGCAGGAGTAGCTTCGATGACTCTGCGGGCAGCTTCCGGGAAACCAAAGTGTTTGGGTTCCGGGGGAAGTATGGTTGCAAAGCTGAAACTTAAAGGAATTGACGGAAGGGCACCACCAGGAGTGGAGCCTGCGGCTTAATTTGACTCAACACGGCCAACACTGAAATGATGGACATGCCGAGACCACTCTTCTGGGGTCTAATATGGAACTGGTGCTGGATTTAGACCCCCAGAAATCTGGGGTTATGCCCCCTGTGGCCCGGTTAGGTCTGCATCCAGTGTTCTGAAAAAGGAATTGACAGAAGAGCACTATCAGGAGTGGAGCCTGAGACCTAAATTAACTTAACACGCCAATACTGCAGAATGACTATCAAAAAGTACACCTTCGTGGGGTCTAATAGAGAACATGTGCTGGAATTAGACCGTCGAAAATCTGGGGCTACTTTCTAAGAAACTTGATTGTCTCGCTAAGGGAATTGACGGAAGGGCACCACCAGGTGTGGAACCTGCGGCTTAATTTGACTGAACACGCCAATACTGTAGAACAACTGACAAATCGAGAGCACTGCCGTTTGGGTCTAATAATGAACGTACGCTGGTATTAGACTCACGGATGACAAGTCAGCTCTCAAACACTCAAATGAAAGAACGTTACGGAAATCGTGTTTAACTCCGCAGAAACCGCAGATTTCAAATACCTGGTCATTGACAAACAAAAGCCCTCTATAAATTCGTATGACCAAATAGTGAACGGGTGCTGGAAATAGATCATCTGAAGACAGGTCAGTTTTACCCTACAAATGACAGGGCGTTGCTACGGAAAACCAGCTCAAATCGAGAGGAGCCGCAGACACTTTGGTTCACGTACCAGGCTGATAAGCCAATGGCGCGAGGCTACCATGTGGGGGATTACAGCCGAACCCTTGTAAGCCGCAATCCCGCCCAAAATCTCAGCACCACTGCAATGGGAGGCTCCTACATGCCCGGGACCTGGGGCTTGCGCCCCAGCCCTATCAGGTAGAGCCACAGTAAGAGGTCCTTGCCGTCCGCCAATCAAAGCGGGCGGAAAACTGCTTGATACTCACCCTATACGGCGATGGGGTGCAAAAACACCAACCAAAGACTTAGTACCCGGTCGGGGTGTCGAAAACAGTAGAGCAGCCACCTCACTGTGAACTGTCAAGAATCAACCATTGACCATGAGAGTTGTCCGCACATCAGGCGAACAACATCTCCGTGACATTACCAGGCTTGTCCTCTGGCTGAATGCACTTTGGCTACGATATCTACCTCTGTACGTTATCAGCCATATAGCTATCATACTAGACGCAGAAGAGATGCAGACCAGCGGACATTGCACACCTGCCCCACTGTGTCAACACCCCAGGTGGCGGGGAATGCTAGGCGTACCATCCCTGCATAGAAGCCAAGAAAATAAAGGGAAAAAGAGATACCCCACTCACATGCAAATGCTACGTTTCTGGCAGGACGTGACGATCCTTGGATACAGACACACTGGACTGCCTCTCTTCCGGGTAAACCAGTCCATCTCATATATCATCACATATCATCATTACACCCTATAGACACGAGTAGTGAAGACTCGATAGTCTGGTAAGACAACTTCCATAAGAGAGAAAACTCTGATCATAAACAACTGCTGCCTTGCAGATAGGCTGGGGACAGCCAAAGGCTATAGAGGGCATCCCTACAGAAACGCCTGTTGAAATCGGATGCACGGGGCCGCAAGCCTAACAAAACAGTGCAACGTAAATCACAGTATGATGGCAGTACAACCTATTCGAAAAACGCATGGCGCTCATCCTGCGGAGTCCCGCCAGGCAGCGATAGTGCCGGGCCCCACGCCTCGAAGGGGCCCACCCTTGACTACTGGTGGTCACCCACCCATGTGTCGTGGAGTCAAGGCACATGGCTATGGGGCAACCTCTATTGGCCAAAACCTCAAGACCCTCAAAATACTACAGTGGAATGCGGAGGGAGTCATTAACAAAAAACTTTCCCTAACACACCACCTGCATGAAGGTAAGATTGACGTGGCATGTATCCAGGAAACGCACCTCAACAATAACCATAAATTCTCAATCAGAGGATATCAGACCTTCCGTCTAGATAGAGAAGGCCACAAAGGAGGGGTCCTGATACTGACCAGAAATAGCATACCGAGTAGCGCGGTACCTGTCAATCACACCGGACAAGCAGAAATTGTAGGAGTTGACATAATGGCTCAAGAGACGAAGCTCCGCATTTTCAATCTGTACGGACCACCAAACAGAGACCTATCGCTCTCGAGTATGGAGGTCAGAGACTCCAACTGCATAGTAGTTGGAGATTTCAACAGCCACTCGGAGAGATGGGGATACTCTGACACAGACAGCAGAGGTGACGAAGTGGAAGATTGGGAGATAGATGCAAATCTCTCCCTAATCAATAGGCCGGAGGATAGCCCTAGCTTCTATTCAAGAACATGGCATACCACCTCGACTTCAGATTTGGCGTTCTCCACACAGGACATACACCATAAAATAGACCGCCAGGTGCTAAACCAACTGGCAGGTAGCGACCACAGGCCGATCAGGCTAACCATTGACATGGAAGTAGGCCCACAGGAAACAAAACCGCTCCCACGTTGGAATTACAAACGAGCCGACTGGGACAGATTTGCAATCCTGACAGATGGGCTGTGTTAAACCATCAACACACGAAACACCAAAATGAAGCCCATGGTAGAGAGCCTAAGCAAGGCAATAATGCAAGCCGCCACTGAAACCATCCCAAGAGGAGCTAGGAAAAACTATAAGCCCTACTGGAATGATGAGTTGCAGAAAGTGGAAGATGCAGTAACAAATGCTAGGAACATGGCAGAACGAGAAAAATCCATGGAGGCAAACATCGCCCTCAAAGCCGCCGCGGCGAAGTACAAACACACTCTCAAGCAAACAGCAAGAGAAAGCTGGAAAAATAAAACGGAAAGTCTAAACCTGGACAAAGAAGGGAACAAGCTATGGAAGCTAGTCAGAGCCATGAACGACGAAACCCCGTCAAATAAACAAATTACTATCAAGCAGGGCGAGAACTTGATCACAGGTAAGAAAGCCGCAAACGCCTTTGTCGATCACTATGCCAGAGCAAACCACATCGAGGTCCCTGCAGATAAGCATACAGACATTAGCGAAGAGCTAAAGGGACACGAAAACATAAATACGGCTCCCGAAGAGCACATGATGGCCAAACTAATAATGCGCGAAATGGAAGAGGCTATGAGAACACTAAAGAAAAGGAAATCTCCCGGAAAAGACGGGATAACAAACGAAATGCTGATGGGGCTGGGCCAAACAGCGAAGAGGAAACTACTATCAGTCCTGAACCAAAGCTGGAAAAGGGGTATTGTACCCCAGGCATGGAAAGATGCAATACTGGTACCGGTACCAAAAACAGGAAAGGATAAAACAGATCCAAATGGATACAGGCCCATCAGCCTACAGAGCTGTGTCGGCAAGCTGATGGAACGGATGATAAACACCAGACTGATGTGGCATGTGGAAGAAAAACGAATACTAATTCCACAGCAAGCCGGCTTTAGACAGCACAGATCCACTGAGGACCAGGTCATCCTCATAGCCCAGGAGATAGAAGATGCCTACCAGGCACAGAAACACACAGTAGCTGTTTGGGTGGATCTGGAAAAGGCATTTGACAAAGTCTGGAAAGACGGACTTAGAGTCAAGCTAAGAAGAAGTGATGTCTGTGGGAAGATGTACAAGTGGATCAACCACTACCTCAAACAAAGAACGGCCAGAGTCCAAGTACAAGGGCAGATGAGCAAAAAGGTGACACTCGAGCAGGGAGTACCCCAAGGGGGAGTATTGTCACCCATACTCTTCCTGGTGTATATAAACGATATTACAGAGAATATACCGAGAAGAGTCCATAGCTCAATGTTTGCAGACGATCTGGCTATGTGGACCTCTGAAAAGAATCTCACCATAGCAAGAAATCGGATGCAGACGGCCCTAACATCGCTCGAAGAGGGGGCGAACTCATGGCTGGTCAAAATAAACGAGGAGAAAACCACGTGCACAATATTCTCGCTTTCATTAAAACCCCAAAGTACCAAATTAAGCCTAAATGGCAAAATCCTGCAGCCAAACGACAACCCAACCTATCTGGGAGTCACATTTGATCGGCGCATGACATGGAAAAGTCAGATTGAGAGAAACCGAATGAAAGCCAGAGAAAGAATGGCAATCATGAGGAAACTTGCTGGCACAAGCTGGGGAGCAGACGAAGGCATACTAAAGAAACTGTACACTGGAAGAGTGAGACCAGTTCTCGAGTATGGCATTGCGGCATGGACAACAGCAGCGAAGGCGAACTTCGACAAAGTTAACAAACTTCAAAACCAAGCCATGAGAATTATAACAGGTGGCATGAAGTCAACGCCAATTGTAGAACTTGAAAAGATTACAAAACTGCAATCCATGACCGATAGAAGAGACTGCAGAGCCCAGCTGCAGTCAGAGAAACTCCGAAGACTGACGGACCATCCAATGTACCAGAGACTAAACAATTTGGGAAATGGGAAACTAAAGCGGAGAAACTTTGCAGAAATAGCCAAAGCAAAGATGCACGAAGATCCCACAAACGCACAAACAACACCAAAACCCATCACTACTGTACGAAAACCTACCTGGAGGCAGGATATATTTCCAGAGGTGGTAGAAAATATACCAGGTATTGCAAACAAAAACTGCCAGACTGAAAAAGAAAGGAGAGACACTACCCTAAGCTTCATAACGAAAAGCTACCCAAGCATGGACTGGAACCATGCATACACAGACGGTTCTGTAACAAACACTACACAGAACGGAGGGGCAGGAGCATTCCTGAACCTACCAAATGGCAGACAAATAACACTGTCATTCGCTACTGGTAAGTACACAAGCAATTTCAGAGTGGAGGCAGAGGCACTGAGGGCGGCAGTGGAAGAAATGGTGACACACAGTGAAAATGAGAGCCATATAGTTCTGCTGACAGATGCTCTCGAAGTAGTCACAGCGCTAAAAAGCCAGAAAAACACTGAGCTTAATGACCTAAGAGCAGCACTCTGCAAACTGTGCCAGCAGTCCGCACCAAAAAGGGTAGTGGTACAGTGGGTCCCCTCACACTGCAACATACAAGGCAACGAGGAGGCAGACAGACTGGCAAAAGAAGGTGCAAGACTACCACAAACAGATACCAGTATGACGTACGAAGAGTCAAAACGGCTTATCAAAGCCAGATACATGACCAAATGGGAAACCGAACATACTGGTTACACCAAAAACGATGCCTATTACCAGTTGAACCGAAGAGAGCAGGTCGTTGTCTTCAGACTTCGCACTGGCCACAACAGACTGAGGTACCACCTATTCAACAAATTGAAGATAGGGTGTACCGACGAATGTCCGTGCGGTACTGGTAAAATGACCACTGAACATCTGCTGCAGAACTGCCCGACATACGAGGATCAGAGAGAGCAGATGTGGCCATTACCAGTGGAACTGCAAGACAAGCTCTATGGCAGTGGCGAGAGCCTCAGGATGACCGCCGCTTTTTTCGAAAAAATAATGGTTACTGTCTGACTGTGTACGCAGAAGAAGAAGAAGAAACAAAGCAAGCGAGACTTGGAGAAACAATTGGAGCAAGCTGGAACTAATAAGAGAAAAGAACAAGGCATGGATATTGATGAGCAGCCTTGAAGAGAACAAGTGAAAGTCAAATCCAAAACTTCTGACCAGAAAACAACTGGGGACGAAATTGTATCAAACACCAAGAAAGCTGAGATCTTTAACATATGTTGCGCCAGAGTAAATAAAGGACAGTCAAGAAAACTGCTGGACAAAAAAAAACAAAAAAACATTTAAATTACACTTTCAACATGGTCTGAACGAACAGAGCCACCTTTAAAAATTACTTCGCCTTACATCATAATAATTGTGTACGATAATGAGGGAACTGACAAAAAATCAAACACTACGACCATGTAAAGTTGGAAATGGGTTGATAAGCAAATTTGGACAAAAGGCAAAGGGGGTACTTGTATGGTTTTATCATTAGAACATTGGGTGAATGACATTTATCATCAATATGGTTATCAGGAACTATCAATCCCATACTGAAGAAAGGGAAATAACTAGAAACAACTGGAATCTATATACATGTGTACCTCATCTCATGTTTAGGTAAAGTGGTTGAACGCATCGTAAACAAAAGACTTTACTGGTGCTTGCAAAGCAAGAACCGCATTGTTATCAATCAAGCAAGGATTAGACATTGACACGGAACTGATGATCCCCAACACAGCACCGGCTGTTACCCTGGGGAAGGAAATCCTCAGAAAATGCAGGAGGAAACAGGCCGTTAAATAAAATGCATGCTGAAGTCGGATTCACTAGGCCGACAGGCACAAAATAATAACCACAGTGCAACGCACAACGCCTGTCTGATTAGAGTAATATGGCGAACGCAAAAAACAAAATAATAATAATAAATCAATGTATATATAAATATATATATATATATATATGATCTCACTACACATCTAATAATGTTAACGTCTTTGTTTGCTGTTCATCTCGCTATTTGGACCATCGAGCAATATCGAATTTTGGCGAAATCCAAGATCAACAAAGAGCTACTAATAATTGCAGTATACTGCGAAGTGTAGATACTACAGTTAAAAACCCAGAAAATCGTATACAAACTTTTTTCCCACAGTTATAAAGAACCAAAGAGATCAATTAATATCAACATGAATTAGGAATTACTAGTAAAATTGTATTTGTGAGTAACACTAGACTAACAGTTGAAATTCGGTATCCACATCTGCAATGTTAGAGTTAACGCAACCTAGCTATTACATTAACCAAAGAGACGTGTTAAAACAAATTAAGAAGCTGATAAACGTACTTTTTGGCCTTATATATTTTATGTGTACGACCAGTGATAGACTATATCCATTCCTTACAAGCCACTGTAAGTAAAAATAACAGCTCGCCTTTTGATCGGGAGCACATTCACGCACTTTGTGGGGGGGGGGGGGGGGGGGGTGAAATCAACCATTACAGTGGCGTGCGAGATAGAAGCCAACATTGAACCGCTAGATACTAGGAGAAAGGCGGCACTGACAGAAGCGGTAGAGATAGACAAAAGACCAAAATATGGCCATTATTGGGGTACAAATAGTCACTTGGAAATACAAGAAAAGACTGATACCGAGTACATATGGATGAACAGGTGGGCGACGGGTGCCAATTTATTTAGCAAAATGGCACATTAAAAAAGTAATGACATAAATAAACTACATAGAAGAGATCAAAGTCTCAATTTTCAGTTCCGAATAGGACACACCAGAATCAATAGCTACTTGAACTGCATCAATCCCCAGCACCTGCCCTTGTGGAGACATTGCACTCACTCTGATGAAACAGTTACATATGTACTTATTGAGTGCAAGGCGCTTGTGGACATAAAGAAATGATTCTTTTAAGCACTGCCGACAATTGCCAACACACTGTACTGAGCAGTGGAACAACTGGAGAAGTGAACTGACTATAAATAACACGGAATGAAACAGCAGGATTGCTCAGCTGTATGTGGATGCAACAACAACGAACATTTATTTTGTATATCACATTAAAATATGTCTTGTTTTGTCTTCGTTCGTTCTCAATCTCCCGCTACTAAAACCTGAAAGGACTTAAGTGGCATAATGTAGTCCAGAGAACGCAATGCGTTGTGTTGTAGTTTACAGCTTGATTGCGAAATTTGCACCTTTCGGTCAACCACATCAGTAAGCATTTTTTGAGTACCGGGTTAGCATTCCCTCTTCGACCCCTTCTCCTTAGCCAGTCTGCCCTGCTGCAGCCTGTTATCCAGGATCACCGCGTGGAGGTGTAGAAGGGTCTTGGCAGCTTTGGTTCGCTGGCCCTGACGCTAGCAGTCAGCTATGGGTCGCTGACCACTGAAGCTTGTGCGTCTTGATCCCTCATTAAAATATAATATTTCGGTTTGCAATTTAACATATTGTTTTTACTTTGAACTTCTTTGAACTCCAGGGGGTGGAGGAAGGGATGGGGGATTGTAGGGTGGTGATATTGAGAATTCGTAATCCCTTAACCCATCCCGATTTATACAGAACCATGCGTACATAATACATGTGTACATAATACATGTGTACATAATACATGTGTACATAATACATGCGTACATAATACATGTGTACATAATTCATGTGTACAAAATACATGCGTACATAATACATGTGTACATATTTACATATCATGTATTTATTTTTTATTTTTTTTAAACAACACAACGTATGTGGCCATTTAACACGAATGCAAAGTCGATCCTGCATAATGGCTACGTATATATCGTCAACACATTAAGACTGCAGATGTTGCTTAACAAGCGTCTTAGTCGTACACTTGGTGTTATATTACTATAGATAATTGAAAATATATTTGTGGCCCACACCATAACAAAAAAACAATTTATCAGGCAAGTTGGCGGAAACGGTGGCTGTATAATTTAAACTTTGAAAGAGAATCTAGACCGTATAATCATACATTCGCCTGATTTGAACACACTCTGAAAAAGAAGAGTAGGAAATGATTTTCGGAACTCCATTTTGTAAATGGAGAACATTTCAAACGCATCATGATGATTACTTCCATATTTGTAAATACGTTTTACAGCTTAACAAACAAAGGCAAGATAAACGGTTAGCAACATGCACGAAAATCACATTAATGCTTACATTGTTCCTGTCAATTTTCCTCTATGCTAGTGAGATATCTACAATTACAGCTGACCTGCAGCGGATAATACATGTCTATGAGATGAGATGATTCATAAGACTTCTAAACGTCAGGTACAAAAATGAGGAAATACGAGAAAGAATTACAACAGCAATAGGGCTTTTTGAAGATCTCTTGAGAACTATCAAAAAAATGAGTCTCCTATCGAGATCAAATGGTATCGCAAATACGATCCTGCAAGAAAAGGTGAAAGGTAGACGATGAAGAGGTCGTCCCTAAAAGAGGTCGGAGGACAACATAAAAGAATGGACTTATCTCCGACCAGCGGAGGCACAGCTAGCGACAGCGTACATAGTGGAATGGCGTGGTGTTGTGAGGATGTCTTCATGTGTGTGCCAAGAAACTCACTGGTTACATGAGGACCTTACCTGTAGCACGTTTACCTTTTTTAAAATGAAGAACACAAGTGACTAACTTAACTGTGATGTTAGTGATTGACTTATTGACACAAATGCGTCTAAACGAGTGGCAGAATGGTGACCTAGCCTCAACGTTTCTGTTGTAAATAGTTCAGACATGTCTGACATAATCAAATAGTTGACAACATAACATGTAATATTATCGAACACGTTTAAGGCAAACAAATTCATCCTTACATCATCATCATGATGTGCCCCGGACGGTTGGAGTTGGCGATGATAATGGACCTCCTTCTTCTTATATCACGTCTGTCTTTTACCAACTCTGTTCGTGATTGTCACGTCCCTTCACTTTTCTCGGACTGTCAACCATCGTCTTCCTCTGCCTTCTTCTGTCTCTCTTTCATATTACCTTTCACTTGTCACAACGTGTGCCAAAGCCGCATGTTTTAATCAAATGCATTGCCATTGATGGCCGTATTGTTCTGATATTTACAATGATTTGTCTTTGTCTGTGGGCCTCTTCTAGTAGTTCACTCGATAATCTTCATTGCAATTTGTACTCTACACGCTGGGCAGCTATAGAACAGCGAAGCAGATGTGGGCTAACGCTGGAACTTTCACGAATAATGTGTACAAAGGGTTTCAGTCAAAGGAATGAACAGTCGCGGTGGTATTCGACTTGGAAGACACAAACAACCGTGTCGATTTTGGGATCTTAATTACCAATCTGCAGCAGTGTAGTTTAAACTCGTAGCTGGTTAGATGGACATCAGATGCCCTGATGGTAAGAACAGTTGCGCTACGCGTGGGATCGTGGGCATGAGAACCGAGGCGAATATGTACAGGAATGCCTCAAGGGTCTCTGCTCTCACCGGTGCTAGTCAACATTTACTTAGTTAAAGTTGCAAATATTCAATCAACACGGACAGGGTGAACGTTTACATTTGCCGATGACATCCGAACGTACAGGACTTGCTCAGACGGGCAAGAGTTGGTTAAACACATCCAGGAAACTTTTGCAAGCAATCTCACAGTGGTGCAACGACTCAAACTCCAAGATCAATCCGAACAAGGCCTGCCTGATGTGGTGCTTTTTGAATAATTCCATAGTAAAGGCCGAGCTTCCGGGCATCCGTTTTGATGGTAGTACCATTGACAGGTGCGACAGGTAGAAATACCTCGGGGTGACTTTTGATCGCAGTCTTTCCTATAATTGTCTGTTGAACACTTTATAAAAAGATGCAAGAGAGTGTTAGGAGCACTAAACGCCATGTCTGCTGCCGACTTAGAACACAGCCTCCTGTTCATCCTATTTCGTCAGATCGTGTTGTCTGTCATCGATTATGGAATAGTTATCCTCACACTATCAAGAACACAGTGTGAAAGTTTGTAACGCATCCAGAATGAAGGTATGCGACTGGTTCTGGGCTGCCCTAGAAATAGCCAGATTGTAATGAAGCGATACATGTTGGGATTATCATCGGGGACATCCGGACATAAAGTGGCACAAGTCAAAGCCTATATAGGAGGCTTCGATATGGTCGGGACTTGGGGATCGCGCCTCAACCCTACCAGGTCGAGCCACAGAAATAGGTCTCTTCCATCCGCCGATCAAAGCGGGCGGATAGCTGCTCGATATTCACCCTATACGGCGATGGGGTGCGAAACCACCAACATAAGACTTAGTTCTTGGTCGGGGTGTCGAAAACAGTAGAGCAGCCACCTCACTGTGAACTGTCGAGACGCACTCCTTGATCACGAGATATGTCCGCAAACCAGGCGAACAACATCTCCGTGACATTACCAGGCTTGTCCCCTGGTAAAATGCACTTCTGCTTCGATCTCTACCTCTGTACACTATCAGCCATACCAATGGACGCAGAAGAGATGCAGACTAGCGGACATTGCACACCTGCCCCACTGTGTCAACATCCCAGGTGGCGGGGAATGCTAGGCGTATCATCCCCGCAAAGAAGCAAAGAAAATAAAGGGAGCAAAGAGATACCCCACTCACATGCAAATGCTACGTTTCTGGCAGGACGTGACGATCCTGTGATACAGACACACTGGACGGCCTCTCTTTCGGGTAAACCAGACCATATCAAATATCATCTCATATATCATCACCACAACCTATAGACACGAGTAGTGAAGACCCGTTAGTCTGGTAAGACAACTTCCATAAGAGAGACAAATCATGATCACAAATAACTGCTGCCTTGCAGATAGGCTGGGAACAGCCAAAGGCTAAGGAGGGCATCCCTACAGAAACGCCTGTTGAAATCGGATGCACGGAGCCACACGCCTAACGAAACAGTGCAACGTAAATCGCAGTATGATGACAGTACAACCGATCAGAAAAACGTATGGCGCTCATCCTGCGGAGTCCCGCCAGGCAGCGAGAGTGCCGGGCCTCACGCCTCGAAGGGGCCCACCCTTGACTACTGGTGGTCACCCACCCATGTGTCGTGGAGTCAATGCACATGGTTATGGGGCAATTCCTATTGACCAAAAACTCAAGACCCTCAAAATACTACAGTGGAATGCGGAGGATGTCGTTAACAAAAAACTTTCCCTAACACATAACCAGCATGAAGATAAGATTGACGTGGCATGTATCCAGGAAACGCACCTCAACAATTACCATAAATTCTCAACCAGAGGATACCAGACCTTCTGTCTCGATGGAGAAGGTCACAAGGGAGGGGTCCTGATACTGACCAGAAACTGCATACCGAGTAGCGCGGTATCTGTCAATCCCACTGGACAAGCAGAAATTGTAGGAGTTGACATAATGGCTCAAGAGACGAAGCTCCGCATTTTCAATTTGTACGGACCACCAAATAAAGACCTAACGCTCTCGAGTATGGAAGTCAAAGACTCCAACTGCATAGTAGTTAGAGACTTCAACAGCCACTCGGACAGATGGGGATACTCGGAAACAGACAGCAAAGGTGACGAAGTGGAAGATTGGGAGATAGACACAAATCTCTACCTAATCAATAGGCCGGAGGATAGCCCTAGTTTCTATTCTAGAACATGGCATACCACCTCGACTCCAGATTTGGCCTTCTCCACACAGGACATTCACCATAAAATAGACCTCCAGGTGCTAAACCAATTGGCAGGTAGCGACCACAGGCCGATCAGGCTAGACATTGATATGGAAGTAGGCCCACAGGAAACAAAACCGCTCCCACGTTGGAATTACAAACGACCCGAATGGGACAGATTTGCAATCCTGACAGATGTGCTGTGTGAAACCATCAACACACGAAACAACAAAATGAAGCCTATGGTGGAAAGCCTAAGTAAGGCAATAATGTAAGCCGCCACTGAAACCATCCCAAGAGGGGCTAGGAAAAAACTATTATCCCTTTTGGAATGATGAGTTGCAGAAAGCGGATAATGCAGTCACAAATGCTAGGAACATGGCATAGCGAGAACAATCTATGGAGGCAAATATCGCCCTCAAAGCCAGCAAGGCGAAATACAAATACACTCTAAATCAAACAGCAAGAGAGAGCTGGAAAAACGAAACAGAAAGCCTCAACCTAGACAAAGAAGGAAACAAGCTATGGAAGCTAGTCAGAGCCATGAATGACGAAACCCCTTCAAACAAACAAATTACCATCAAGCAGGGCGAAAACTTGCTCACTGGAAAAAAATCCGCAAACGCTTTTGTAGAACACTATGCCAGAGCAAACCACATCGAGGTCCCTGCAGATAGGCATACAGAAATTAGTGAAGAGCAAAAGGGGCACGACAACATCAATACGGCACCAGAAAAGCATATAATGGCCAAATTAACAATGAGTGAAATGGAAGAGGCCATGAGAACATTAACGAAAAGGAAATCTCCCGGAAAAGACGGGATAACAAACGAAATGCTGATGGGGCTGGGCCAAACAGCGAAGAGGAAACTGCTATCAGTCTTGAACCAAAGCTGGAAAAGGGGTATTGTACTCCAGGCATGGAAAGGCGCAGTACTTGTACCAGTACCAAAAAAAAGGATACAGGCCTATCAGCCCACTGAGCTGTGTCGGCTAACTGAAGGAACGTATGATAAACACCAGACTGATGTGGCATCTGGAAGAAAAACGAATACTAATTCCACAGCAAGCCGGCCTAGACAGCACAGATCCACTGAGGACCAGGTCATCCTCATAGCCCAGGAAATAGAAGATGCCTACCAGGCACAGAATCACACAGTATCGGTTTGGGTGGACCTGGAAAAGGCATTTGACAAAGTCTGGAAAGACGGACTGAGAGTCAAGCTAAGGAGAATTGAAGTTTGTGGGAGAATGTACAAGTGGATCAACCACTACCTCAAAAAAAGAACGGCCAGAGTCCAAGTACATGGGCAGATGAGCAAAAAGGTGACACTCGAGCAGGGAGTACCCCAAGGGGGAGTACTGTCACCCACACTCTTCCTGGTGTATATAAACGACATTACAGAGAATATACCAAGAAGAGACCATAGCTCAATGTTTGCAGACGTTCTGGCTATGTGGATCTCTGAAAAGAATCTCACCATAGCAAGAAATCGGATGCAGCAGGCCCTAACATCGCTGGAAGAGTGGGCGAACTCATGGCTGGTCAAAATAAACGAGGAGAAAACCACATGTATAATATTCTCGCTTTCAATCAAACTCCAAAACACCAAATTAAGTCTAAATTGCAAATTCCTGCAGCCAAACGATAACCCAAACTATCTGTGAGTCACATTTGATCGGCGCATGACATGGAAAAGTCAGATCAAGAGAAACCGAATGAGAGCCAGAGAAAGAATGGCAATCATGAGGAAACTTGCTGGCACAAGCTGGGGAGCAGACGAAAGTATACTAAAGAAACTGTACACTGGAAGAGTGAGACCAGTTCTCGAGTATGGCATTGCGGCATGGACAACAGCAGCAAAGGCGAACTTCGATAAAGTTAGCAAACTTCAAAACCAAGCCATGAGAGTTATAACAGGAGGCATGAAGTCAACGCCAATTGTAGAACTTGAAAAGATTACAAAACTGCAATCCATGACCGATAGAAGAGACTGCAGAGCCCAGCTGCAGTCAGAGAAACTCCGAAGACTGACTGACCATCCAATGCACCAGAGACTAAACAATTTGGAAAATGGGAAACTAAAGCGGATAAACTTTGCAGAAATAGCCAAAGCAAAGTTGCACGAAGATCCCATAAACGCACTAACAACACCAAAGCCCATCACAACTGTACGAAAACCTACCTGGAGGCAGGATATATTTCCAGAGGTGGTAGAAAATATATCAGCTATTGGAAACAAAAAGTGCCAGACTGAAAAAGAAAGAAGAGATACTACCCTAAGCTTTATTTCGAAAAACTACCCAAGCATGGACTGAACCCATGCATACACCGACGATTCTGTAACAAACACTACACAGAACGGAGGGACAGAAGCATTCATGAACCTACCAAATGGCAGAAAAATAACTGTCATTCGCTACTGGTAAGTACACAAGCAATTTCAGAGCGGAGGCAGAGGCACTGAGGGTGGCAGTGGAAGAAATGGTGACACATAAAGAAAATGAAAGCCATACAGTCCTGCTTACAGATGCTCTGGCCGTAGTCACAGCGCTAAAAAGCCAGAAAAACACTGAGCTTAATGACTTAAGAGCGGTACTCTGTCAACTATGCCAGCAGTCCGCACCAAAAACGGTAGTGGTACAGTGGATCCCATCACACTGCAACATCCAAGTCAACGAGGAGGCAGACAGACTGGCAAAAGAAGGTGCAAGACTACCAAAAACAGATACTAGTATGACGTACGAAGAGTCAAAACGGCTTATTAAAGCCAGATACATGACCAAATGGGAAATTGAACATACCGGCTACACCAAAAACGATGCCTATTACCAGTTGAACAGAAGAGAGCAGGTCGTTGTCTTCAGACTTCGCACTGGCCACAATAGACTGAGGTACCACCTATTCAACAAATTGAAGATAGGTGGTACCGACGAATGCCCGTGTGGTACCGGGAAAATGATCTCTGAGCATCTGCAGCAAAACTGCCCGACATACGAGGATCAGAGAGAGCAGATGTGGCCATCACCAGTGGAACCACAAGACAAGCTCTATGGCAGTGTCAACAGCCTCAGGATGACCACCGCTTTTTTCGAAAAAATAATGGTTACTGTCTGACTGCGTACGATGAAGAAGAAGAAGAAAACATATATGCACAGACACGCGTTACCCTCTGCATAGTAGTGTGTCAGTCACCAAGGGATCAAGAATCAAGAGAGGGTCGTCATGGATGGCACAGGCTGAGACAACAATCGGACAGGTCACTCCCGCTGAGACGATATCCAAGGGAGAAGAATGGGTCTACACTGGTGATAGAATGATAGAGTACCAGCGAGTCATCATAACCTTAGGCAAGGAATGCAGAGAACGGAGCAACGGAATAGCAGAGCACGAGGTAAATCAGCTGATAACTGAGAACACCCAGGAGAGTGACGCTGCCATATACACCGACTGATCAGTCGTGTGCAATGGGGCACAAAACAGGGGTTTCTCAGCTAGAGTGAGAGGAGAGGTCGTTTGCCTAGAGGAGTAGGGCATACATGTCAGCAATCTCCAGTATGATAATGGAGACGGAAGCAGTGACCTCAGCACTGAAATGGATATCTGAGACTTTTATAGCGAGGACAGTCATCGTGACAGACGCGCAAGGCGTACTTCAGAAAGTACAGAAGGGGTGGCTTAGGTACGAGTGGACAGCAGCTGTTAAGGCCTCAAACTTCCCGCCGTTGACATGCTCATGCCGAGATTCAGGACAATAAAAGAGCTGACATCGGGGCTTCACAAGCTCCCATCATGGGCACGTTAGTGATGGATAGAAGTGACATTTTGAAATCCATCAATGACCGCCTGCTGGATGAGGACACCGCAATAGATGAAGCAGCAATCCACAACTGCAAAGTTTCGACATTAAACGAGGTTCGAGCTTAGTGGGGCGCCTGACAGGACTGAGCAGGAGAGTGTACAGCCAGCTAGCTATAGGGACCATCAGCATCTATACCTTACGCTATTTGATTAGAGAGACTGAGCACTATGGATATGCCAGGAGTGCAGTGACGTCAATTCTTAGAAACAGAAACATAAATCTTCCTTGCAGTACATGCGATCTGCAGCATTCTACTTTAAAACCACATCTCAGTTAATTACAAAGATATAAGCGCTTGCTTGCTGATTGTCAATGATTAACTGTCATATGCCAGTACTGGTTCCACGTATCATCCACTGATTCTCTCTCTGCTCCAGCGACAATATTTTGTTGAACAATATTATCTTCATTACATACCATAGGCATGTACAACAGACACATTTTATTCGTGTTGATGGAACATTTTCAAAATAATTTCTCCATTGTAACCAAGATGGCTAGCCGGGAAACGGTCGGTTGTACATATTTGACACAAAAAAACGTTTGGGCTGTAATTAAATCTGTCAGAAAAGCATTTGAAAACCCATATTGTGTGGTTGCTGTTGTCATATATATATATATTTCTTTGTTTAAATCTTCGTTTTGCAGGTAACTGGCGTATTAAAATGTCATTTACTTCTTTTTTCATATATGTGAAAGTTGTTCATATATTTTTTTAATGATTTAAACTGTTATTGTTTTTAATTGATAATAATATCAATTGTTTCATTGCTGACTTCCAACACCACGTTTCACAATTTGAAATGAGAAGATGAGCATTGTTTGTAATTGTCCTCATAATTTTCTGTATTTTTCTCCATTATGTAAATTCTGCAATATTGCAAGTATAAATATCATTACTCATGAACAATGGATAATTGCTAACCTTTGTGTTTCTATTATTGTACACATGAAATGTCGAGCAGATTGTATGTTTGGTTGTAACATTCTACAGCAAGTACGTGGTACAGTGAAATCTCACAATTGTATTTTTCACATTTCAATAGTAGACTCTAAGGGAAGCAAAAATACTATTTTTTGAACGATTATATTTTATTACAAATACAACACAGAACGGAGGGACAAGAGCATTTCTGAGCCTACCAAATGGCAGAAAAATAACACTGTCATTCGCTACTGGAAAATACACAAGCAATTTCAGAGCGGAGGCAGAGGCACTGAGGGCATCAGTGGAAGAAATGGTGACAGGTAAAAGGAATGAAAGCCACATAGTCCTGCTTACAGATGATCTGGCGTAGTCACAGCACTAATAAGCCAGAAAAATACTGAACTTAATGATTTAATAGCAGTACTCTGTCAACTATGCCAGCAGTCCGCACCAAAAAGGGTAGTGGTGCAGTGGGTTCCATCTCACTGCAACATCCAAGGCAACGAGGAGGCAAACAGACTGGCAAAATAAGGTGCAAAACTACCACAACCAGATACTAGTATGACATACGAAGAGTCAAAACGGCTTATTAGAGCTAGATACATGACCAAATGGGAAACCGAACATACTGACTACACCAACAACGATTCCTATTACAAGTTGAACAGAAGAGAGCAGATCGTGATCTTCAGACTTCGCACTGGCCACAATAGAGTGAGGTACCACATATTCAACAAATTGAAGATAGGTGGCACCGACGAATGCCCGTGTGGTACCGGGAAAATGACCGCTGAGCATTTGCTGCAAAACTGCCCGACATACGAGAATCAGAGAGAGCAGATGTGGTCATCACCAGTGGTAACACTAGACAAGCTCTACGTCAGTGTCGACAGCCTCAGGATGAAAAAAAATAATGTATACTGTCTGACTGCGTTCGATAAAGAAGAAGAAGAAGAAGAAGAAGAAGAAGAAGAAGAAGAAGAAGAAGAAGAAGAAGAAGAAGAAGAAGAAGAAGAATGCTTATTTTGACACGACTATGTTATTGAAACTGTCACAGTATCTGCATTGAGAGATGTTATTTCTGACAGTACAATCATGTATTTGTTGTTTTACTGACACTGTGTTTAATTATGTCTCAATTTGTTTTACACCTTCAAAATGATGCACATATATCGTACGCACACAGCCATTGCCTATCTTAATGAACAATGACACCCTTTCACGCTGACAGCTTTAATAGTAACGAAGGTGAACAAATATCATTGTGTTTATTGTCAGAATAAGATACTTGTTCCACCAAAAGTGTAATGTACAGTCACACTTTGAAAAAGCCAATGTAACTGTGACACAAATGTGTCATTTGTTTTGCTGACGTCTCAAAAAAATTAATTGCTGTATTATATTAAATCACGGGTTTTGAAAATTAGAAATGTTGAAATACTAACATTTGATACAGTCAACGTAGGTGGGTTTTCACATTCTGTATTTGTGTTTACTTTAAAATGTGATGTTTTGTTTTTTAGATTTGTCATTAGACAATCATATATTCTAACTGAATCGTGCATTATATCTGCCTACACAAAATAAAAAAATAAAAAAAAACAACATCCAATACCAACCAACATTCTACATAGCATGTCACATCCAAAACCAAACAACTTCCTCCATAGCATGTCACATCCAAAACCAACCAACGTACTCCATATCATATTACAGCCAAAACCAACCAACTTCCTCCATAGCATATTACAGCCAAAACCAACCAACTTTCTCCATATCATATTACAGCCAAAACCAACCAACTTACTCCAAAGCATATTACAGCAAATACTTGCCGAGTATTTATGTCAGATCTCATAATTGCTGGTCTTCTCATCATATACCCACCCCCATGTCTTGTCATTAAAGACGTACCTGCCATTTTTTAGTTTTTTTTCTCCCTTTCTTTGTCTATGAATGCTTGTCTGCCTCAACTGTTCCATGCTTGGAGGGTTCCAGAACAGAGTATGCCTTGTAATGTTGTTATTGCTGCTGTTGTTGTTTAATGTCCACAATGAGTACGTTCACTGGTTTGTGCCAAAGGTCCTGTAAGTGGCATGTTGTTGTAGCTGTACCCAGAATGCAAGTGCGCTAATGAAGGTGGACTTTGGTCCTCCTGAAAAACGTGCAAAACTTGTCTTCCTCTGCGTGATAGTCACGACTACGGCGATTACGTCGATTCACATGTCGTAAGTCAGACTGATTTGAAAGCCGCTTGTTTCTAGAGAATTCTACATGGGCAGGAGATAATGGTCTCAGTATATTGTGCCTTACCCTGGCACGACGTCCTGGTCAGTATGTTGTGTCTGCCCTGGCACGACGTCCTGGTCAGTATGTTGTGCCTGCCCTGACTAGCATCCCAATTCATCATCATCGAAACATTATAAAATGGTTACTGTGACTTCCCGTATCCATCGTCAATATCTTCTTTACCCGTCTAGCCTCACTGGTATCTGTCCTATTCTTTCACTCACTATTATATTAGTTACTGGATCATATCATGCATTTTTCTCAATTTGGCAGAAGCGTACATTGATTAAAATATTGACAATTGTAGATACATTTCCTTCGTTCCCTACGTCACAGAGACAATAGAAGTGAAGACATTACAATTGAAGATCTCCATTTTAGTGGTTAATTTAATTTATCTCAATTTCCACAAATTCACGGAATACAATGGAAACATGCATGTTCTGTGTATTACATAATGGGAAATTTATATCAGTAGCTCTGAACATGTATATATTACTTCCCAGGCATGAATGAACCTATACCTAGTAGTATTATATCTGATAGACAATGTAATTATTGCGAAATGCTTTTATCCTCAAGATATATATTTTCATTGGACACTCTCAGACTTAATTTGAGAAGAAAGAAGAGACAGGTCATCAGCCACGTCCAGACCGATATTGATAACAGACAATGATCTTATATCCCATATCTTATTTCTGAAAGATTTACATCAAGTAAAACACAACGCTTCAGATGTCCATATGTTTTTTTAATTATATTAAACTTCAGAAATACTTGAGGATGACTGACCAATTTCCATAGTCGTTTCATTTCTTACATGATTTACTGGGTATTTAAGCAGTTAATGAACCATACTTAAAGAAACTTTGACAACTTATTAAAAAAATATTGTGAAGTAAAATACTTGTGACAGGGAAACGATCAGAAAAGAAGAGCAAGATGTAGTTTTATTGTAAAGGTGGATAGTCTAACACATACATTTTACAAGGGTTAGTTGGTCTAGAAACCAAGGTGATTACATCACCTACCAGACAGCACGGCGTAGCACCAAAACGATGACATTTAACGCAAAAGAATCATTTTGGAAACATTACGTCGAGCAACTAACTTAAATTTTCCCAAATCGCCATAGAAACGTTTTTCTCCCGAAAAGTATCATGTTCTATCTGAAATGTCTATGAAAGCCCTTTATAAATTAGAACTCAACACTTCCTATTTGCATAAGTTTTAATAATAATGTTAGTGAACTGAAGGGACGCTCGTTAGTACTGAGCAGTTTCTAAAGTGATTAGTTCTCTGAACTGTTTACCTTTCAGCTATTTCAACCTTTCCAACATGATCATGTTCAAAGTCAGTCAAAGATAACCTCATTATTCCCCTCATATGTGTATTGTTGCAGATTTATCAATGTTCTGTTTTGTTATTTAACTTCATTGACCGTTTACCAGTCTGCTGGTGGTTTGTATCTATCTCAAACTTTTTACAAGTTAAAATATTGATATGTTCTGATTGTTTTTGCCGAGACACCATGTGGGTTAGTGGATTTGCAACTTTTAGAGGTAAAATAGCTATCCTGATTAATATTCCAGTTGACTTCACACAATTAACCGAATGGATGTCTCGGGAATTCGGTAGAACTGGTTTATTTACTTGTTTAAATGGTCTATCCAACCTGGCGGCGGTATAGGGTCTTGGTCAGTTGTGGGTAACTGACTCTGATAAAGCAGTCAGCTATGAGTAATTAGCTGCTGTATTTTGGTCTCGTCCATAATGTGTACTGTACACATTAAAATAAATCCAAATATTGTATACATTACAGGCTAGTTATTGGTAATAACAAATAATTGGTCATACTTCAAAACTGGTAATACGGACAAAGAGAAAGTAAGTGATGAAGTGTCGTAAGAGGCGACTAACTGTGTGACATGGAATAACACCTGCTTTAGTTAGGTGGTTTTGTTTAGAGCAGAATAGATGTCGCCTAACAGTCTGCTGGTCTACTTTGCTGTAATGTTTGAGTCTATTAAGATGATTGTCCCAAAGCAGTGGAGTATTAAGCTGCTCGAGCCTAGCTCGCTAAGCAGAAAATCGTTCGCCCGTCTACATCCAGCACATACCAGAGCCGGGACCTGCACAGATGTATCTGCCCTTGTAGAAGTACAGGTCGACTAAGAACTAAGAAGAGATTACTATTATTCTTACTTTTATATTATCAAAACTTGTAGTGAAAAACAGCGGGAACTAACATATTTTGTAAAGGTTTCTTCTTCTTTGCGTTCGGTTTCGAATGCTCGTATTATGCCACCAGATGGGCCTCCTCCATGCAGTGACACGTCAGTCGCAAGTCCTCAATGGTTCCCCACAGCTATTCTTATATGATTCTTCCTCGGACCAGGTTTTTTTCACAGGAACCTTGGTGCAGTGGACATATTTATAGGATGTGGTCTGGAGTATTTGATCCTATCTGGCATGTGCAATGTGCAGTCTGTGCTGCTTTCATTTTATGCATGTGTACATTAAGTCTGCAACGACCTGTTCTAAGGCGTAAATTGTGGAATACTGTTTTCAATTCAGTCTATTGACTGGGTCATGTGGGTATTTGCTGTTTGTTCTCTCTATCCACTGTTGTTTATATTTTTTTTATATGTGCCTTGACTTTTGGCAGTGGCACTGGGTGGATCAATTGTTTTATGTGTCTTCCCTCCCTGGCCAGCTTGTGCGCCCATTCATTCCAAGGTATGCTGCAGTGAGTTGGAACCCACTGGATGGTGCATTTATTGTGGTTTGAGAGTTTATATAGCTGGTATATCAGTTCCCTTTCCATACTATCTCGTGGTTCTCTTTGTGTGGCCTGCACAATGTCCACGAAGTCACACAAAACCACTATTCTGTCATACTTTGACCTCTCTTCATCCATTTTAAAAATTGTTGCCTGCTGCTCTGGTCTCTGATTTGTTGAGGGCTTCCCAGCAGCACTTTCTTTTCCTCTAATGGTTCCATCCTGTAGAAGTATGTGAGTCCCGCCCCTCCGTTCCTCAATGCTTCCTCGGATGATTCGGCTGTGTAGACCTTCGTTCACAGGGAGTGAGGAAAGGTGTTTCCAATATGCTTTAGGATTTTTTATCTCAATGCATAATTCTTCACCTTTTCTATCGATTCCTGGCATTTTTGCTTCCACCTTGAAGTTGAACTGCTGGTATGTATTTTCATATACCTGTACCATTTCCCATGTGGTTACAATTTTGATATGATGTCACGTTCGTGTTGTAAGGGCTTTTCATAGATGATTGAAGCTTGTTATTATTAAGCGGTTTTTTGTTAATTCATTGACTCCCTCCTGCATTGGATGTTTATTTATGTGCTTGAAATGTTATGTCAGATTTAGTATTTTTTCTTCAATGCGCTCACCGCGGCTCTGGAAGCTTGCTATCGCATCGAGTTCTCTGATTTGGGTACTTCTCAGACCTTCGGTAATAATTCTTAGTCCGGTATTATGTTCCATGTCTAGTTATTGTAGGTTGGTCTTCGCCGCTGTTGCATAGGCACCAATGGCATATTCAGTGCTGGATGTACATATCCAGTGTAAACTTGTCTGACTATATTGGCATCTGCGTCCCAATTTGTACCTACCAGGTTTTTCATCACACTTAGTCTGTGTGACCTTCTTTTGAGTATCCTCTATGTGTGGGCACTTTGTTAATCTTTTGTCATATCTCATTCCTAGGTATGTAGGATTGTAGTCTCTAGGTAGTAGGGTGTTTTCTAAATATAGGTCGACTTGCTCTGGCTTTGTAGAGAGCGAGAAGAGTGTTCAGAGTATATTTATGTATTGTGACACCCCATGGGTTTTTCCATTTTGTTACTGTATTGATTGCTTTCTATATTTTTGCTTTGGAAGTTCCAAATTTTCTGCCTGGGTCCATATGGCTATGTGGTCCACATGGAGTGCCTTAAGGATGTGTGGTCTAAGCTGTTTTGGCAGATCATTAATGATGAGGATAAACAAGGATAGTGATCCTGCCTGGGGAACCCCCTCATGTAGTTTGACCATTTTTGCTCTTGTGTTCTTCCAGCCTGACTCGCGCATATCGTGAGTCTTTGATACAGTCAAATATTTTCCCCCTTATTCCGGAGCCGCTAACTTTAGCGTTAGTCCTTTCTTCCAGACTTTATCAAAAGCTTTAGTCAGGTCAAAGAAGGTGGCCAATAGTTTGCATTTCCTCTGAAAAGCATATTCGATTTCCTGGGTCAGATACGTGGTCTGGTCGTCGGTATTTCTGTATTTCCTATAGACAGACTGGCACTCGTCCAGGATTAAGTTTTCCTAAAGGAAAGTTAGCATATGCTGCTAGTCTTTTGATTATGATTCCTGAGCCTACAATTGATTTATCAGGTCCAGGAATTGCTTTCTGCTTATTGGTCCACAATGTGTTATTATTTCATTTGGTATCATGTCGAGTACATGTGCCTTTTTCATCTGAAGTTTTCCTATTGCCTAATTTAATTATTGAATGCTAGTGTATTTCATCCTGATTGTTTTCTTTCCTTTTCCTTCTCTTTTTTAGTTCATTTTACACCTCTCTAACTTTACCATTGGACATGTGTATTTTGGTGTCTTCTGCAAAACCCGCGGCAAGGCCATTAGCTACTTGTTTTCCTGTATATGTCTCACCACTCACTTGAAGTACCGTTTTTGCATGGCTGATGTGTTCTCGTTTAGGCTCCTCACCAGACTCCAACATTTTGTGGTGTCTTTCTCCATGTTGAGTGATGCGGTGTTTTCCGGCTAACCTTTTCGGACATACGTGAGCTTGTATTTCCCGTATATAGCTTTGTGTTTGTTATATTCTGTGATGTTGAAATCAGATGGATCTTGCTCCATAGTAATTCTTGCTTTGTTGTTCTTGTCATGCAGTTTGTATAGCTTCCTGCTCCAGAAAGGTTTATAATTATGTCTTTTGCCGCGTGCCATTGATTTATCCCGCTGCCTCTGTGATGATGTTTGTAAGTGTTGTAGCGTTTCGTCATACATTGATTGATGTGAAGGATGTTGTTAATGTGTTTTCAGTTAAGTGCTTGTAGAGGTTCCAGTTTGCTCTTTTATAATTCCAGCTGGCTGTCTTCGTTCTGTTTATGGGTAATTAAAAATCATATATAGTGATCGTGAATGGTTTGTGATCACTTCCTCCAAGCTGCCTCATGACCTCTCTTTTTGTCCGCCTCTGAATGTTCTCGGTTGCCATTGCCAAGTCCGGCGTGCTCTGTGTTCTCCAGGGAAGGCGTGCTCTGTGTTCTCCAGGGCAGGCGTGCTTTGTGTTCTCCAGGCCAGGCGTGCTCTGTGTTCTCCAACATCTTGAGTAAAAGGTTGTTTCTGTGTCTGGTTCTTTTATTATTATGAGGATATTTGCTACCATCTTCTTCTTCTTCTTCTTCGTACGCTGCCAGATGTCAACCTGTATTTGTTCAAAGAAAGCGGCTGTCATCTTGAGGCTGTCGACACTGTCATAGAGCTGGTCTAGTGTTGCCACTGGTGATGGCCACATCTACTTTCTCTGATCCTCGTACATCGGGCAGTTTTGCAGCAGATGTTCAGCGGTCATTTTGCCGGTACCACAAGTGCATTCGTCAGTGCCACCTATCTTCAGTTTATTGAATAGGTTGTACCTCAGTCTATTGTGGCCTATACGAAGTCCGAAGACCACGACGTGCTCTCTTCTGTTCAACTGGTAATAGGCATCGTTTTTTTGTGTAGCCAGTATGTTCTGTTTCCCATTTGGCCATGTATCTGGCTCTAATAAGCCTTTTTGACTCCTCGTAGGTCACACTAGAATCTGGTTGTGGTAGTCTTGCACCTTTTTTTGCCAGTCTGTCTGCCTCCTCGTTGCCTTGGATGCTACAGTGGGATGGAACCCACTGTACCACTACTATTTTTGGTGCGGTCTGCTGGCATAGTTGACAGAGTACTGCTCTTAAATCATTAAGTTCAGTATTTTTCTGGCTTTTTAGTGCTGTGACTACGCCAGGGCATCTGTAAACATGACTATCTGGCTTTCATTTCTTTTGCATGTCACCATTTCTTCAACTGCAGCCTTCAGTACCTCTGCCTCCGTTCTGAAATTGCTTGAGTATTTTCCAGTTGCCACTGTCAGTGTTATTTTTCTACCATTTGGTAGGCTCAGAAATGCCTCTACCTCTCCGTTCTGAGTTATGTTTGTTACAGAGCCATCGGTTACTGCATGGTTCCAATCCATGCTTGGGTAGTTTTTCGTGATGTACCTCAGTGTTATGTCTCTTCTTTCATTTTCATTCTGGCTGTTCTTGTTTCCGATACCTGGTATATTTTCTACCACTTCTGGAAATATATACTGCATCCAGGTAGGTTTTCGTACAGTATGGATAGGCTGTGGTGTTGTTTATGCGTTCATAGGGTCTTCGCTCATCTTTGCTTTGGCTATTTCTACAAAGTTTTTGCGCTTTAGTTTCCCATTTCCAAAATTAGTCTTTTATGCATTGGATGGTCTGTCAGTCTTCTTAGTTTCTCTGCTTGCTGATGGGCTTTGCAGTCTCTTCTGCCGGTCATAGATTGCAGATTTGTAATCTTTTCCAGTTCTATAATTGGCATTGACTTCATGCCTCCTGTTATAACTCTCATGTTTTGGTTTTGGAGTTTGCTAATTTTATCAAAGTTCGCCTTTGCTGCTGTTGTCCATGCCGCAATGCCATACTCGAGAACTGGTCTCACTCTTCCAGTGTACCGTTTATTTAGTATACTTTCGTCTGCTCCCCAGCTTGTGCCAGCAAGTTTCCTCATGATTGCCATTCTTTCTCTGGCTCTCATTCGGTTTCTCTCGATCTGACATTTTCATGTCATGGCCGATCAAATGTGACTCCCAGGTAGTTTGGGTTGTCATTTGGCAGTTAAGACTTATTTTGGTGTTTTGGGATATGTTTGAGAGCGAGAATATCGTACATGTTGTTTTTTCCTCATTTATTTTGACCAGCCATGAGTTCGCCCACTCCTCCAGCGATGTTAGGGCCTGCTGTATCCGATTACTTGCTATGGTGAGATTCTTTTCAGAGGTCCACACAGCCAGATCATCTGCAAACATGGAGCTGTGGACTCTTCTTAGTGTATTCTCTGCGATGCTATTTATATACACCAGGAAGAGTGTGGGTGACAGTACTCCTCCTTGGGGTACACCGTGCCCAAGTCTCACCTTTTTGCTCATCTGCCCTTGTACTTGAATTCTGGCTGTTCTGTTTTTGTTGTAGTGGGCTGATCCATTTGTACATTTCCTCGAAATTTTCACTTCTTCGTTAGTTGACTTTAAGTCCCTCTTTCCAGACCTTGTCAAATGCCTTTTCTAAATCTACCCAAACCGCTACTGTGTGTTTTTTCTCCTGGTAAGCATCCTCTATTTCCCGTGCTATGAGAATGATCTGATCCTCAGTAGATCTGTGCTGTCTAAAGCCTGCTTGCTGTGGAATTAGTATGTGTTTTTCTTCCAGATGCCACATCAGTCGGGTGTTTATCATACGCTTCATCAGTTTTCCTACGCAGCTCAGTAGACTGATAGGCCTGTATCCATTTGGATGAGTTCTATCTTTTTCTTTCTTTGGTATTGGTATAAGTACAGCATCTTTCCATGCGTGAGGTACAATTCCCCTTTTCCAGCTTGGGTTCAGGACTGATAGTAACTTCCTCTTTGCTGTTTGGACCAATTCCTTCAGCATTTCGTTTGTTACGCAATCTTCTCAGGGCGATTTCTTTTTTTAGAGTTCTCATGGCCTTTTTCATTTCATGCATTGTTAGTTTTGATATTATGTGCTCCTCTGGTGCCATATTGATATTGTCGTGCCTCAGTTGTTCTTCATTAATGTCTGTGTGCCTATTTGTAGGGACATAAATGTGGTTTGCACTGGCATAATGTTCTATAAAGGCGTTTGCTGGCTTTTTTTCAGTGAGCGTGTTCTCGCCCTGCTTGATGGTAATTTGTTTGTTTGATGGAGTTTCGTCATTCATAGCTCTGACTAACTACCATCGTTTTTCCCTTCTTTATCTAAATTTAGGATTTCTGTTTTGTTTTTCCAGCTTTCTCTTGTTATTTGGTTTAGAGTGTATTTGTATTTCGCCGTGATGGCCTTGAGGGCGATATTTGCCTCCATAGATTGTTCTCTCTCGCTCTCTCTCTCTCTCTCTCTCTCTCTCTCTCTCTCTCTCTGCCGTGTTCCTAGCATTTGAGACTTCGTCTTCCGCTTTCAGCAATTCATCATTCCAATAAGGCTTGTAGTTTTTCCTTGCTCCTTTCAGGATGGTTTCGGTGGCTCCTTGCATTATTGCTTTGCTTAGGCTTTCCAGCATGGGTTTCATATTGTTATTTCGTGTGTTGATAGTTTCACACAGCCCATCTGTCAGGATTGCAAATCTGTCCCAGTCGGCTCGTTTATCGTTCCAACGTGGGAGCGGTTTTGTTTCCTGTGGGCCTACTTTCACATCAACTTCTAGTCTAATTGGCCTGTGATTGCTACCTGCCAATTGGTGTAGCACCTGGCGGTCTATTTTGTGGTGAATGTTCAACGTGGAAAAGGCCAAGTCTGGAGTAGAGGTGGTATGCCATGTTCGAGAATAGAAGCTAGGGCTGTCCTCCGGCCTATTGATAACATAGAGATGTGTGTATATCTCCCAATCTTTCACTTTATCACCTCTGTTGTCTGTGTCCGAATACCCCCATCTCTCCGAGTGGCTGTTGACATATCCAGCTACTAGTCAGCTGGAGTCCTTGATCTCCATACTCGAGAGCGACCGGTCTTTATTTGGTGGGCCGTACAGGTTAAAGATGCGGATCTTCGTTTCTTAGATCATTTTGTCGACTTCTACAATTTCTGCTTGTCAGGTGTGATTGACAGCTACCGCGCTACTCGGTATGCAGTTTCGTGTCAGTATTAGAACCCCACCCTTATGACCAGACGGAAGGTCTGGTATCCTCTGATTGAGAATTTGTCGTTGTTGTTGAGGTGCGTTTCTTGGATACATGTCACGTCAATCTTACCTTCATGCAAGTGATGTGTTAGGGAAAGCTTTTTGTTAATGGCTCACTCCGTATTCCACTGTAGTATTCTGAGGCACATGGGTGGGTGACCACCAGTAGCATTGGGTGGGTCCCTTCGAGGCGTGAGACGTCACTCTCGCTGCCTGGCGGGACTCCACAGGATGAGCGCCACACTTTTTTCTGATAGGTTGTGACGTCATCATACAGCGATATACGTTGTACTGTTTCGTTAAGCCTGTGGCCCAGTGCATCCGATTTCAACAGGCGTTTCTGTAGGGATGCCCTCCTTAGCCTTTGGCTGGCCCCAGCTTATCTGCAAGGCAGCAGTTGTTTTTGGTCAAAGTTGTCTCTTTTAAGGAAGTTGTCTTGCAGGACTATCGAGTCTTCACCACTCGTGTCTATAGAGTGTGGCGATGATATAATATTTTGGACTATGTACTAGTTTGTACTATCCCGGAAGAGTAGCAGTCCAATGTGTCTGTGTCCCAGGATCGTCACGTCCTGCCAGAAACGTAGCATATGTATGTGGGGTATCTCTTTGTTCTCTTTATTTTCTAGGCACATCTGCAGTGATGGCACGCCTAGCATTCCCCGCCACCTGGGAGGTAGTCACAATAGGGTGGAGGTGCAATGTCCGCTGGCCTGCATCTCTGCTGTGTCCATTGGGATGACTGATAGCAGACACAGACAGAGGTAAAGAGCGAGGCAGGAGTGCATTTAACCAGGGGATTAGCCTGGTTATGGCACGGAGATGTTTTTCGCTTGGTGTGCGGATATATCTCATGATCAAGGGTTGAGTCTCAACAGTTCTCAGTGAGGTGGCTGCTCTACTGCTTACGACACCCCGACCGAGAACTTAGTCTTCTACTAGTGGTTTCACACCTCATCGCCGTATGGGGTGAATATCGAGCAGCTTGCCGCCCGCTTTGATCGGTGGACGGCACATACCTCTTTCTGCGACCCGACCGGGTCGGGCTGAGACGGGAGCTCCAACCATATCGTAGCCTCTCATTTCAGTGGTGCTGAGATTTAGGACGGGATTCCGGCTTAGAGGCGTTCGGCCGTAATTCCTCACATGGTTGCCTCGCACCATTGGCTTATGAGCCAATCACGTGGGCCAAATGTCTGCGACCTGCGATTCCTTTCGGATTGAGCAGGATTACCGTAGCGACGCCCTGTCATGTGTAGGGTAAAACTGACCTGTCTTCCGATGCTCTAATACCAGCACCCGTTCACTATTAGACCCAACGAATCAATAGAGGGCTTTTAAGTCAGTCAATTGCCAAGTCTCTGGAACCTGCGATTCTTCTAGAGTTAAAGCGGGATTACCGTAGCAACTCTTTCATTAAGAGGGTAAAACTGACCTGTCTTCCGTGGGTCTAATTCCAGCACACGTTCCCTATTAGACCCAACGAGAAGCTCCCTATATGTCAGTAATTTTACAGTTTTGGCGTGTTGAGTCAAATTAAGCCGCAGGCTCCACACCTGGTGGTGCCCTTCCGTCAATTCCTTTAAGTTTCAGCTTTGCAACCATACTTCCCCCTAAACCCAAACACTTTGATTTCCCGAAAACTGCCCGCAGAGTCCTCGAAGCCACCCCTGCGGATCGCTAGTCGGCATCGTTGATGGTCAGAACTACGACGGTATCTGATCGTCTTCGCGCCTCCGACTTTCGTTCTTGATTAATGAAAACATTCTTGACAAATGCTTTCGCAATAGCTCGTCTTGCGGCGATCCAAGAATTTTACATCTAACGCCGCAATACTAATGCCCCGTCTATCCCTGTTAATCATTATCTCCAGTTCTGAAAACAAACAAAATAGAACCGAGGTCCTATTCCATTATTCCATGCACCATTATTCAGGCAGCCGAGGCCTGCTTTTAACACTACATTTTTTTTCTAAAAAAAACGCGCCGGCCACCCTGGACGCTCAGCGAAGAGCACCCGCGCGAGAAAACCGGCAGACGGTAGGGCAGGAGACAACGGGCAGTGAACCGGCGCAAGCCGGACCGACCGCCTGCTCCTGAGATCCAACTACGAGCTTTTTAACTGCAACAACTTTAATATACGATATTGGAGCTAAAATTACCGCGGTTGCTGGCACCAGACTTGCCCTCCAATAGATCCTCGTTAAAGGGTTTAAAGTGTACTCATTCTAATTAAGGGGCATCGAAAGAGTCCTATATTGTTATTTTTCGTCACTACCTCCCCGTTCCGGGAGTGGGTAAGTTTCGCGCCTGCTGTCTTCCTTGGATGTGGTAGCCGTTTCTCATGCTCCATTTCCGGAATCGAACCCTGATTCCCCGTTAAAAACATGGTAGGCATGTCACGTACCATCGACGTTTGATAGGGCAGACATTTGAAAGATGCGTCGCCATCACATGAGGCCATGCGATCAGCACAAAGTTATCCAGAGTCACCAGTGGGGACGCCGCAACCCCGCGAAGGGAAACGATGACTGGTTTTGAACTAATAAAAGCGCTCTTTTCGCGATGGTCGTAGCTTGGTAAGCTTGAATTAGCTCTAGAATTACCACAGTTATCCAAGTAGGTTCGGATCACATATTCAAATTTAGGAATAACTACGAAGAATGTAAATAGTTTAATGTAGACCTGTACAAATGATTATTTGATTACACCAAGGCCTTTGATTCGGTAAAACACCAACATTTGTGGAAAATCATGAAGGAAATGGGGTTTCCTTTGCATATAGTCCATCTCATTGAAACATTATACCAAGATGAACAAGTCGCTGTCTGAGTGTCTGGGCAAACATCAGATTGGTTTGTAGTAGGAAAGGGAGTCCGACAGGGATGTATCCTCTCACCTTATATGTACAACATATATGTGGAATATTTAATGAGAAATGTTCAAGAAGACGAGAACAATGACAGTTTCGACCCATTTACGATTGAGGAGTACGAGATTCCAGAGTTACAATACGCAGATGACACAGTGATACTATCAAGAAGTGCAGAAGGGTTAGAGCAGCTAATTTCAGTCGTAAATGGATACAGTAAAGATCAAAACCTGTTTATAAACATAAATAAAACAAAGATAATGACCACCGACGAAACACAATATCAACATAAATTTACAGTGGGTGGTGAAGACATAGAAGAGGGGACGCATTTTCAATATCTGGACTCCAGAATTGACAAAAATGGCAACTTCTCAAAAGAAATCAGAAGAAGACTAGCTATGGCAATGAATACACTGAACAGCCTGAAGAAATTATGTCAGAGCACCAACAAAACGATAAAAGTGAAAGTCTTGAGAGCCTGTATTTTTCCTGTGGCAGCTTATGGCTGCGAATTATGAACGATTACTAAACTCTCCGGACAAAGAATTGAATCCTTTCAGTCAAAATGTTACAGAAAGATCCTCAGAATACTTTGGACAGAGAACAATATAAATGTAGACATTCGGCGAGAGTATAGTATAGAGGAGCACTGGCTTATCAATTCTATTTTGGCTAGAAAATGCAAAATGATGATGATGATGAATGCACTTTTCTGTTTTTCCTATATCACATAAAAACATAGTAGGAAGTGGACATTCGAGATGAAGATATTTATGTTTGTGATGGACTTCATATCTTTCGATTTCTACAAATTTCAAACAACACATAAACGTCCCTCTATCATTTGCACTTTAAATGATGTCGCTATCTTAAGTTCCGTCATGCCTACATTGCTTGCAAGATTAATGAATGCATATATCTTTAGCAGATCCGTGTTACACAGTTCAACCTTATCGCTTTTAGGTGATTTATTCTCATAGTCTGTGTTTTTTTAATTCGTGCACCATCAGACGTAATATGAGAACTATCCAGTAAGTATTTTTTATATTTTATCTTACATTTCATTACATTTGCTAGATAAAAGCGCCAAGTCAGCAGCGCAGGCCAGACCTTTGTGCAATTTTCTAAAAAAGTCAATGAATTACATTTTCAAAGGAAAAAATTGGTGTCCGCATACTGCACACTTAGAAAGAGAAAAATAATAAAAATATTCAGTCCTTTTTCACTCCAGGTCTAATCTGACAAGTCCCAGAAAGCGATACTTAATGTATCGCCCTACACTCCAACATGGGCATACTTTGATAAAATTAGTAAACTTCAAAACCAAACCATGAGAGTTATAACAGGAGGCATGAAGTCAACGCCAATTGTAGAACTTGAAAAGATTACAAATCTGCAATCCATGACTGACAGAAGAGACTGCAGAGCCCAGCGGCAAGCAGAGAAACGCAGAAGACTGACTGACCATCCAATACATCAGAGACTAATTAGATTTTGAAATGGGAGACTAAAGCGGAGAAACTTTGCAGAAGTAGCCAAAGCAGACCCTTTGAACACATTAACAACATCAAAGCCCATCCCTACTGTACGCAAACCTACCTGGAAGAAGCATATCATTTCGAAGGTGGTAGAAAATATACCAGGTATTGGAAACAAGAACAGTCAGACTGAAAAAGAAAGAAGAGACATAACACTGACGTACATAACGAAAAACTACCCAAGCATGGACTGGACCCATGCATACACCGACGGTTCTGTAACAAACACAACACAGAACGGAGGGGCAGAGGTATTCCTGAGCCTACCAAATGGTAGAAAAATAACACTGTCAGTAGCAACTGGAAAATACTCAAGCAATTTCAGAGCGGAGGCAGGGGCACTGAGGGCTGCAGTAGAAGAAATGGTGACATGCAAAAGAAATGAAAGCCAGATAGTCATGTTTACAGATGCCCTGGCCGTAGTCACAGCACTAAAAAGCAAGAAAATTACTGAACTTAATGATTTAAGAGCAGTACTCTGTCAACTATGCCAGCAGTCCGCACCAAAAAGAGTAGTGGTACAGTGGGTTCCATCCCACTGTAGCATCCAAGGCAACGAGGAGGCAGACAGACGTGCAAAAGAAGGTGCAAGACTACCACAACCAGATACTAGTGTGACATACGAAGAGTCAAAGGGCTTATTAGAGCTAGATACATAACCAAATGGAAACAGAACATACTGGCTACACAAAAAACGATGCCTATTACAAGTTGAACAGAAGAGAGCAGGTCGTGGTCTTCACACTTCGAAAATGGCCACAATTGACTAAGGTACCACCTATTCAATAAATTGATGATAGGTGGCACTGACGAATGCCCGTGTTGTACTGGGAAAATGACCACTGAACACCTGCTGCAAAACTGCCCAACGTACGAAGATCAGAGAAAGCAGATGTGGCCATCACCAGTCGCAACACTAGACGAGCTCTATGGCAGTGTCAACAGCCTCAGGATGACCGCTTCTTTTTTCGAAAAAATAAAGGTTGACGTCTGACAGCGTACGAAGAAGTAGGAGAAGAAAAAGAAGAAGAAGAAGAAGAAGAAGAAGAAAAAGAAGAAGAAGAAGAAGAAGAAGAATATGGTCTCTGGTCCCTCTGTCTTTCCTAAAACCTGTCTGGATTACGTGAATTTCATATTCAAACCTTTTCTCCATCCTTAATAGGATTCGCAAGATTAGCGCGATAGTTCGGTAGTTCCTGCACAGCTTCAGGTTGCCTTTTTTGGGGAGGGGAATATACGCTGATTTCTTCTATGATTCTGGCCACTCTGCGGTGTGCCATTTATGTTTATACAGCTTGTGATAGACTAGAGCACTTGCCTCCCCTCCTGATTATATTAGCTCTGCTTGGATATTATCACATTCTGGGGACTTTCCCTTTTTCAGGCTTTTGATTGCCGAGCGTACTTCTTCCAATGTTGGTTCAGGTTCGTTCTCTTCCTTTGGTAGGATTGTAACTGAGCATTTTGTGCTATCTCCAGACATAGTTTCAAAGTATATTCTCCATCTATTCAGTATGTCTTTGGTTTCTGTTAACGTATTATCCTCTTTGTCATTGATGACATTTGGAACTGGACGGAATTCCCTTGTCAGTGTTCTTATTCCCTTAAAGGCATCTCCCTCTCTGCGTTGTTGCTGTAGGTTTTCTATATCCTCACACGTTTCCACTATGTATCTTCTTTTATCTTTTCTGTTTTCTCTTCTAACTTGTCTTGCGAAGTTTATATCTGCTGTGTTGGTCCCCTTACTGCTCATTTGTTTTAATTGTTGCCTTTCTTCAATGACTTTCTGTGTTCCCTCTGATATTTCTCTGTTTTTTATGCGACATTCTGGGAATAATTTCGTTCGCTGTCGATATTAAAATATCCCTTGCGTACGATGTCAACTCCTCAGATGTCATCTCTTCCTGTACCGACAGCAATGCCTCAAATTTGTTTTATACTTTGATGTTGCATTCAGTAGGAATAGCGTATTGGCTGGCAACCTTTGTTGATTCTACGTAGTCTTGTCTTGAAAACTGCAAACAGTAGTTCGTAGTCCGTATCGCATTCTGCTCTTGGCATGGTTTTTGTTGCCAGCACATTTGATCTCCATGTCTGTTGCACCAGGATGTAATATATTTGATTTTTGATGTTGCCATCATGGGATGTCCACGTGTTGTTTGAATAAGGTGTTGGCAATGGAGAGGTTGTTTTCAGTGCAGAATTCAACCAGTTTTTCTCCTCGCTCATTTCTTTGTCCCAAACGACTTCTCTCCTCGTCGGCTCTTTCTTCTCCGACTTTCGAATTGAAATCCCCAAAGCTGATCAAGATATCTCTTTTATCTACCGTTTTCGTCGTTTTTTGCAAGGTGTTATAGAAATCATGCATATCGCAATGATCAGCAGCTGATGTTGGTGTATAAACTTGAATTATTGTTAAATTGTTTGTCTTTCTCTTTAGTCTGGTTACAACTACTCGGTCGTTAACTGGATTGTAACAGAGTAGTGAAGGTGCGGTCTTCTTTGACAGAATGAAGCTGACTTCGCTTTTTCCATCCGATCCTTCCCAGTATATATACATGTTTCTCCCGAGAAGCTGATACAGTGCCCTTGACCGGCCCATCTATGTTCAGAAACTCCAAGAATATGTATCTTGGTTCTCTCCATTTCTTTTTCAATCATTAACAACCTGCCCTGGTATAGGCTCCTGACTTTCCATGTGCCTATTCTTAGTGTTGTTTTAGTCCCATTTCAGAGTTGTCCACTGTAATGCAGTCAGGCTTTAGGCCGTCATCTCTATTACTTGTACTGACTCTGAAATCGGTCTCTTCCCCAGTTGGCGTCGATGATCTGCCTGGCCTGAGGGCCTCACCATCAGATCTGTGAGTTTCGTTTCTCTCGACTGTCATAAGTTTCTTGGCACTTTACATCCAGTAGTTTGTCATTGCTTTCTGAACGTTGTTCTCGTACCTTACCAACTATGGTCTCTGGTACGCCCTTAACCCGATACCAGGCGTTTCCAGCTCCCATTTTCAGAGCCTTGTCGCCCAGGTAGATCTTCCGACTCTTCCACCAGCAGATGTGTGTACTTGTCAGGGATGGTCTCCCCTTCTTGTCGTTTCACTCACGTAGTTTAGCCGGCAAGCCAACGCCGTTGCCCGTGGGATGGCGCTGCCGTACACAGGCAGACTCTTGGAGCCATACGTGAGCCAGACAGAAGTGGAGGAACAAAATAGGATTCTGGCCATCAAGGATGTGGCTGCCACACACTTCTGCCCTACCCCCTACATTACGAATGTGAATGTATTATTGGGAACCTGTTCTCCCCACATTGTTCTGATGCGATGAATAAACGATGTAACATTATTAATATGAATGTTTTATTGAGAACATGTCCCCTCGAGCATGCTGATGAAGGTGGGCCGCGGTTCTCCAGGCAGTTGTGCTATGATTGGCTTCGTCTGCGTGGTGTTCACTTCTACGGGGATCTCGTCGATTCACATCTCGTCAGCTAGGCTGCCTTGAAAACAAACTGTTTCCAAGGAACGTTACATGGAAGAGAGGTTGTGTCTTGGTCAGTGTATTGACCTTGTCTCGATGTCCTTGTCAGTATGTTCTGCCTAACTGGACTAGCATCTCAGTTCCCCAATTGATCTTGTCAGTTTCATCATCGTGCAACCGCATTTGCCGTCTGGGAAAAGTGATTCCCTGAGCGACTCGCGGTCTTGATTTTCTGTTTGATCACTGCTTTCATGGTATACTTCTGAAGTAATTGTATCCATGTGTGTAATGAAGAGAAGCTGTGACAGAGCACATTTGTCTGAATTTTGGGGTGTCAACCATTCTGTAGGACCGTCAGATGTTTTCACTATGATTTGGCATCGTAGGACATTATATAATAACTGCGCGTGTACTCCGACGTCTTCTAGCACGGAGTGTATTTTTGTCAGTCCACTCGTTTAAAAGTCTTCTCCTGATTTATAAAACTGTATTTAGTTGTCTATTGAACTATATTGAACCAGTTTAATCATACATTGTTACAAGCTCCAATTGCTTATGCTATAATTCCAAATTCCATCTGCACCTGGTGCTTTATTTCGGGAACAGTAATTTAAGGCTGCTTCGATTTCATGTTTCATTATTGATGGTTCAAATTTCTCAGTGTCTTGATGTATAACCCATACTGTTCTGTGTGCCATCTGTGTTTATATGTTCTTGATGTATAACCCATACTGTTATGTTTGCATTCGGTGCTCTTGAAAATATTCTTTCAATTTGGTCTCTCGTATGCCTATTTGCATTAAGGTATTCTGCGTTTGGGATTTCTAAAAATTGTGAGGTTGAAACGTTTTTTCTAATTCTAATTAAATAATAACGTCTGTAAAAATCGCTCGGCTTTTCTATGCACTCGGTTGTTAGATGAATTGAAGTGACATATCAAGCATATCTTTTTTTTTTATTTCACAGAGTTTAAAAAAGGTTTAGGAGATGTATATTTTATCCGTGCGTATGAAGTCTAGAAGTAAAAAAAAAAGGGGAAAAGGACAGATCCCGCCACGCCATGCGGCACATAGGGGACATGGAGTTAGGCCCATATTGTTTTCTATTATTTATAAAGTCTGTGTGCGTTTTATGTTTTGATAGTTGCAGCGGCGTGTAGCTTTGACTGTCGTCAGCCATTTCCGTTCCTGTTGTAAATGGTCTCCGATTTGCTCAATTGAAATTCACAGATCCTAATAGATGACAGGGCATGGCACGCCTCCAACGTAATAATAATTTTCCCCTGATTTATGGCTGGAATACAGATTCTCTCACTGATCAGATTACAGGTTTGCAACCAGTTTTAAAATCGTCTGACTATTTCGAACACATGGACTAGATCATTGTGGCCACTGTGCAATGTTTTACGAGTAATTGTCTAGTGAACTTCTCGGCAGCACATTTGAACACGGCTCATGCCACATCAAGATAGTACATATTGCCCAGAACAAAAGTGGTCGCTGGCGTCTCGCTCAAAAAATCATTGAGACTATTACGACATTTACTAGGGAATTCCTTATCTCACCTGTTGCTGAAGGTGCCTTACCCCCGTTTCCTACCACATATCACCTGAAAGTTATGCCTCCTCATCATTCTCAAATGGCCTCGATCGATGAATGTAAAAAGCATTCAAGAGAAACAGATCAGGATTAAACATAAACAGAATGGAGAAGGTGCAAACAAATGATATATTGCACGGCCTGTCAAACTGCTAGTAGATTTTTGCCTGCAAAGAATGAAGCAAAATATGATCCCATTGAAACCAAACTACACTTCTCCACACGTCTAACAACACAAGTGAACAAATGTAGAAGTCGAAGAGTTGGGGCTGTAAGTAAAACTACCAGTCTCTAGGCCACACTCCTCTTTATAGAATGTGGGAACACCGCTGAACTGCCAATATGAATTTAGTTAGCAGGCCATAATATATATTTTACTACGACAATTAGACGCCACAAGTCTGTCTAAATAAACTTAACATACATTTCACAAAGCCCCTACCCCCCCCCCCCCCTTTTGCAAATAACAACAAAAAAAACAACATAACAAATATATAAAATAAACAAAGGTAAAATAAAAAGTCAAATAGAATATAGCACTATAACAGATGCTGCCACGTTTTGATTGTCAACAAGAAAAAAGTGCAGTGCGCGTGGCTGTGCGCATTAATATATGGACGATGCCAAGTATACGATCCAATTGAATATAAAGCCGATATGTATTGTGTACAGTCATTAGTACGAATCGTCAGAGCCTTTGAGCAGTTCAATCATACTTCGATATCAGCTTGAGACTGCCCAGAGTTAGAAGAATGTTGTGTTTTGTAACCAATGTCCTCCCGTGTATCTGCATGTTGCTGTCAGCAGGTAAGCTTTCCCTTGTCCGTGTCAGGACACATCACAACCGAGTGATCGCTTCATTGTGTGTGTCAAACAGGGTCGTTTAAATGAGTTTGAGAGAATGCATTTAGAATAATGGTATGTCGAGACTAGAGGCCTTCCACATGAGAGCAACCAGCGGCGTATCCTGGACATCCGATGGCATGACCACATCCGCAACGTGGACGTCTCCGCCAAAACAGGCCTCTCACAATCTCAAAAAAACTTGACCGCCGCCTAGCTTCTTTGTTCGGGTATGTTGTAGGCTCGACCAGGAAACCCCAGCACACAAGATACTACATAAGTCGTTCCTCAGCGTTAAAAGTCCTACCCCGACCGGAGGGACCGATCCAGAGGGTTCCATCTCACTGTAACATCCAAGGCAACGCGGAGGCAGACAGACTAACACCTGTCTCTAACACCTGTCTCTCGTAACCCGACTTCATTTTCGTCAGAGGGAGACGTGTTGCTTCAACACGAAACTGTCATCCTGGACAACCCGTCGTGATTCACGCATGCCTCGTCATGACAACCACAGTAACGGAACCACTGTCGTCTGTCATAAGCACGAGTAGAGCTGCAGTTGTCGACTTTCTGACCTTGAGACGAGACATAGGGTTCAGTAGACATAGACCTTACGTTGAGACGAGACAAGAGGTTCAGTAGACATAGACCTTACGTTGAGACGAGACAAGAGGTTCAGTAGACATAGACCTTACGTTGAGACGAGACACGAGTCTCGGTAGACATTAACGTTGTGTAAGCAGAGAGGTGGAACATAAGGCTATCAGCCGAGCGATGACTGGTAGATGAGTTCTCAGAAGTAATACAAAGACATCATTATATCAACGCACAAAGATAGACGGTGAATAAAGCAATAGTTACATTCCAACCACGTTATTGGAACCATAGGTAAAGTTTACGGCAAGATGAACACCTGTTCTAATTACACGCACCTCTTGAAAGACGCTATAGTCAGTTAGAGAAGTGATGATAACAAACTTCTTGAAAGACATTAAACTTAGTTAATAATTGCTGAACTAATATAATAGTGTATTGATAAGATGTGTGTGATGTTTGTGAAATAAACATTCTTTGTTTTAGTTTTGTTGAAATAATTATTAGTGGTTTAATTAAAGTGTGAGTTGAGGAGTGATAGTGATAAGGAAGAAAGAAAATAAAGTGATACAATACCTGATGTACATTCGACCGGCTATACGTTAAACCTGCTATACGTTAGACCTACTACATATAAGATTAAGTAGTACCGTGACCTAGGAGCTGTTATAGTACATCCCTCTTCGGCGTGCATGTTATGTAAGCATCTGCATCCAATTTCATTTTAAAAGGGTTTGGTTTCCCGGGGTAACTGTCCGTGCTGCGATTGGGGAATGAACCCAGTGCCTCTGAATTGTGAGCACTGTCACTTAACTACTTTTCCACGCCGTCCCATGTAACATATATGTAACACACTAAGTCATTCGCTCTCTTATTCATTTTCGTCGGTCGTTCTGAAAAGTAAGTTGTGACATCATGCTGCAGATTACTTTGAGGCTGCGTAAAGTGCGCCTTTCGCCTCGACACATCTGATTCCAGCTGGAATGTTTTTGGTACCAGGTTATCCTTCCCAATGCTTTCACTATTACCTTAGCCAGACTACACTAGTACAGCGTGTTTCCAGGACCGCCGTTGGCTGACTGAATATGGTGTTGTCAGATCGTGTTCGTAAATCCTAATTCAAGCAGCCAACTATAAGTATTTATCTGGTGCCAGCCCTTTAACTGTGATGCATCTTTCTCTCTGACAATCCTGAACTTTGTTTATCTCTCAATCTCTATGTAGCACTGTCACAATCAATTCAAATCACTTTTTTCCTTCAAGCAGTAGCCAACGGTCTCATCCCTACCCTATATTATTCACTTGTCCCTTTCAAACACTGTCTTTATATCTCTATCTTGTCTCTCTCGCTGTCGCTCTTGCCATATGATTCTCTGAAGTCTGTGCCTTTTCTCACAGTCTTTTGTTATTTACATTGATTTCTTGTAGTTTTCCCTTTATCTCATACTTACGATTTCTACAATTTACATGTTGCCCTTTCTCACATTCTCTCATTCCTCTCATATATATTTCACGCTTTCGTTTGTTCTCACACTTACATTCCTGCTCTTTAATTATTTCATGTGTTGCCCGATCTAATACTGTCAATCTGAAACTATCGTAAGTGCGCGCTCTCTCTCGCTCTCTCTCTCTCTCTCTCTCTCATATATTTATATATATATATGTATATATATATATATATATATATATATATATATATATATATATATCGCTCTCTCTTTTGTCACTCGCTGTGTTATTCTATCACTTTTATTGATATGTATAGCACTTGTTTGTCCTTTCTCACGCACTCGCTCATTCCTACTCTTTAATTGTATCACTGTTTTCCCCTTCTTACACACATTCCCGTTCGTACTGTCACTTTAATATTATTTGTATTACTGTCTCTCGGAATCTCACTCTTTATGTCACGTTATCTCAACATTGTTCATTTTAATTCTTTGTCTGCCTCTTTCACTACTGCTGGCGAACTGGCTCAAGCTCACTCGTATAGGCTCGCACAACCTCTTACTTCCCCTCTCTCACGTTCTCACTGGTTCGCTCACTCCCTCTTTATCTTTTTTCACTCAGTCTCATGTTCATGTTGCCCCTCTATCCGACATTCCATATCCATCTTTCTCATCTCTCAATATCATACATTTTTTATACTGCAAATTAATTATGCAAATTGCCCAATTGCTTCCAGCCACACACCCCATCCCACCTTCTCAATATATCTCTGCCTCTCACACTGTGTTTATAAGTACCGCCCACTGTTTTTATCATGTCTCCAATGCATCTGTGTGTATATTTATGTATTAGTTTATTTTGTTTATTCGTTAACTTACTACATCGTCTCTCTCTCACTATCGCCCTCACTAACTCTCTCTATCTATCTCTTATATCACTCAAAGTTTTGAAAATTTGAAGTGAAAGGCAGTCTCTCAATCTCTTCACCTATCTCTGTCTCGTGTATCTCTCGCTCTCTCTCACTCTCTCTCACTCTCTCTTTTTCTCACCCTCTGTCTGTGCTGGTCCGACATCCATTACATTACTGCCACACTTACTCCAACAGTCTACATGTATTAGTCTCTATCTCTCACGATCAATCTATCCCACACTCACAACCTCTCTCGTTTCATGCCCATATAGTTGTTCACCCTCATATAATGTTTTCTTTCTTTATATCATTGTCTATCTCTAGTTCTCTCTACTTTTAGAACGCGAGAGACATAAAAAGTGTGTAATATATTTTCTTGAATTTCTAAATCTTTGAATTCTTGTTATTACATTAACTTCTGAAACTCTTTCTCGATCAATCGTACGTTTCCTTCACATGTTGCTTTACCCATCATCTCTCTATCTTGCTCTCTGTCTATCTCTCTCTCTTTCTCTCTCTCTCTCTCTCTCTATATATATATATATATATATATATATATATATATCTTCACCTCTGCATGGTGTCTGTTTCTCTCACTCTGACATGATGTATACCTCTCTCACTCTCACATCATGTATGTCTCTCCCACTCTCCCATGATATATGTCTCTATCACTCTCACATGATGTCTGTATCTTTCACACTGACATGGTGTATGCCTCTATCACTCTTACATGATGTATGTCTCTCTCACTCTCACATAATATATGTCTCTCTCACTCTCAAATGGTGTATGTCTCTCTCACTCTCACATGATATATGTCTCTCTCACTCTCACATGTTGTCTGTCTCTCTCGCTTTCGCATGTTTTATGTCTCTGTCACTGTCACTTGATGTACATTTCTCTCACTCTTACATGATGTATGTATCTCGAATGTCTCTCTCACTCTCACATGATGTATGTCTCTCTTACTCTCACAAGATGTATGTCTATGTCACTCTCACATGATGTCTATCTCTTTCACTCTAACACGAATTATGTCGCTCTCTCTCTCACGTGTTGTCTGTCTCTCTCACTTTAACCTTTTTTCTGTCTCTCTCTCTCTCTCTCTCTCTTTCACACATAATGTATGTTTCTCTCACTCTCACATAATGTCTGTCTCTCTCAGTCTCACATAATGCATGTCTCTTCTCACATAATGTATGTCTCTCTCTCCCACATAATGTGTGTCTCTCTCACTCTCACATAATGCATGTCTCTTCTCACATAATGTATGTCTCTCTTACTCTCACATAATGTATGTCTCTTTCCCTCTCACATAATGTATGTCTCTTTCCCTCTCACATAATGTATGTCTCTCTCACTCTCACATAATGTATGTCTCTTTCCCTCTCACATAATGTATGTCTCTTTCCCTCTCACATAATGTATGTCTCTTTCCCTCTCACATAATGTATGTCTCTTTCCCTCTCACATAATGTATGTCTCTCTCACTCTCACATAATGTATGTCTCTCTCACTCTCACATAATGTATGTCTCTTTCCCTCTCACATAATGTATGTCTCTTTCCCTCTCACATAATGTATGTCTCTCTCACTCTCACATAATGTATGTCTCTCTCACTCTCACATGATGTATGTCTCTCTCACTCTCACATGATGTATGTCTCTCTCACTCTCACATGATGTATGTCTCTCTCACTCTCACATGATGTATGTCTCTCTCACTCTCACATGATGTATGTCTCTCTCTTTCCCTCTCACATAATGTATGTCTCTCTCACTCTCACATGATGTATGTCTCTCTCACTCTCACATAATGTATGTCTCTTTCCCTCTCACATAATGTATGTCTCTCTCTTTCCCTCTCCCATAATGTATGTCTCTCTCACTCTCACATAATGTATGTCTCTTTCCCTCTCCCATAATGTATGTCTCTCTCACTCTCACATAATGTATGTCTCTCTCACTCTCACATGATGTATGTCTCTCTCACTCTCACATGATGTATGTCTCTCTCACTCTCACATGATGTATGTCTCTCTCACTCTCACATGATGTATGTCTCTCTCACTCTCACATGATGTATGTCTCTCTCACTCTCACATGATGTATGTCTCTCTCACTCTCACATGATGTATGTCTCTCTCACTCTCACATGATGTATGTCTCTCTCACTCTCACATGATGTATGTCTCTCTCTTTCCCTCTCACATAATGTATGTCTCTCTCACTCTCACATGATGTATGTCTCTCTCACTCTCACATAATGTATGTCTCTTTCCCTCTCACATAATGTATGTCTCTCTCTTTCCCTCTCCCATAATGTATGTCTCTCTCACTCTCACATAATGTATGTCTCTTTCCCTCTCCCATAATGTATGTCTCTCTCACTCTCACATAATGTATGTCTCTCTCACTCTCACATGATGTATGTCTCTCTCACTCTCACATGATGTATGTCTCTCTCACTCTCACATGATGTATGTCTCTCTCTTTCCCAAACATTTTACTCATTAACGTTGTCTCTTTTTCTCAAGTTTGTTACTCTCACTCGCTTACTTTTCAGCTTATTCTTCAATGTCTTCCTTCACTCTTTCCTAAACCGTTGATCTCAACTTCCCTCTTACATTATTTCTCAAGTTTGCACACATATTGTATGACACCTTCTCTCCCGAATATTCACTTCAACTTCGGCTTTGTCCCTTGTCATAATTGTCTACCCATATTTCTTCTTCTCATAATTGTCTACCCATATTTCTCCTTCTCATAATTGACTTCCCAAATTACATAGTCCACTGATGTCCAACTTTTAATGTCAGTCAAATTCACACTCAATTGTTTACTCCTTTTCTCGATTACTTTCTCACTCACATTGCCAATGATGTTTTGTGTCATCAACACGTTTTACCAGCACCCTAGCCCATTCTCACTTAATGACTAGAATTTAGGAAGAGAGTTTTGTGACGTTATGAGAGACCAGTACATACATACGGCAGTGATGAGAAATAACCAGGCTAGTACATGGATCATTGGAGGCAACGTAAATGTGGTTTTACAGTAACAATATAGATACGTACTTGGACGAAGTGGTACTTGAAGAAGCTCCGATAAAAAGAAAGCGAATGTCACAAATAAACGTCAAGTAATCACCATACTCTAGTGGCTATGATAAGATCCGTGATGTACGGGAGGGGTGGTGGTGTAGATTCTCGGGGAAGAAAGACCGATGGAATCTATGATAGAACACAATGAACGGCTCAACGGAATCCCATTGCGGTATATCAACGGAAGAAATAAGAAACGGCACACGTGATAAGAGGAAGTGGAGGTCATTGATGGTCAAAGCCAACAGGCCGCGCACTTGATGTTGATAATGGTAATTCGGTTGTCAATCTGGTTTTATTATGTTTTTGTGATGTCCACTTGGTTCGCCAATCTTTACGGATTGTTTCCTTCATAATGTCGTCTGGAACGTTTTTGTTTCCCAATTATTCCAGGTGATCGATACGAATTCGTATTGTATGCCATAGTTTTCATTTATGTTCATGGGGTATTGTGTATGTCCTGTCATTGTTCTCTGGGTATGCAGTTTGTTACTGTTATCTTCCTGAATTGTGCAAGTGGTTCGTCAGAATTGTTTCAGAATTCATTTAGCGCACGTAAGTTTTATAATTATCCCATGTGATCAGTCAGGTTTAATAGAATGCTCCATATGGTCTACTCGAGTATGCTATTTTGGTTGTGTATGTTCTTCAAGTAGTTGGACTTTCAAGTTACTGCTATTGGCCCATATAATATGGAGCATCGATATCGTTGATGCATGTTATCCGGTCATATTATGTCACTGAACATACTGTATTGCATATTCGTGTTCCCCAGGTATTTTATCTGATCATATCATGTCACTGAAATAACTGTTATTGCATATTTGTGTTCCCCAGGTATTTTATATTGTCAAATTATGTTACTGAAATAACAGGTATTGCATATTAATGTTTCGGATGTATATAATTTGGCTCATAATGTTTTGGAGGCATTTTATCTGGTCAAACTATGTTCTCAGGCCAGTATTGTGTCTATGTGCCTGATTTGATCAGTTACTGTACTAGATATATTTCAATTATCCATGCTAGCTAGTTGCATAACCTGATTGATGACTGTCCCTTATATGTGTTGTGTTCCTTTATGTTCTCTTTGTTTTTCATCATGTACGGCCCCAGTTGCTAGTGCGACGGAAGAAGACTTTCGGGGAAACTGGATACAGACTAACAGTGGAGGATGGAGCGAAGCACTTTCTTCTTTAGGTGAATCTACACGTTCATGCATTACTGAATCCATTCACGTATCCCTTCATCAATATGCCATGTTATCGATAATGCACACATCCATGCAATCATGCGAATATTGACTCATTAAATAAGTCATGAATATATATATTTATTCACCAATTTTACGATGTAGGTTCTAAGATGGTGAATGGATGGTGTGGTGTCATTCTCAAACGGAGCAGAACCGCCAAGAATTAAAGCTATTTCTACAACAGTAACCCCATTTGCTCAGAAAACATTGTATTCATTATCAGTCATCATGTAGAATCATCGAAACCCGTACATAGACCGGTCGGATATGGCGGTTGAGCAGAAGCCTGCAAGCTACTATAATAACAACCATTTGCTCATGAAACGGAAATCAAAACTCGACAAATTGATCATATGACCGTCTGATCTAACCGTATAGGACTAGGACGTACCCAGAAAATACGATACTGACATGGCAGGACAATGCACCGGACATGGAACTCATCATCAACTCGTTAATGACATGGGCAATTAGTTAGTAGTGTTGGACAGAGACAGATAATAAATACATCTTAAATGAAACTAAATATATTTCTGTACCAATTGACAAAAAAAAAAAACAACAACAAATAAATATGTTAACAATTTTATTTCAATTATTTTAAAAAGATTAAATTGTTTACATATTTCTGTGTTGTTGTTTTTTTTTGTCAGTTGGTACAGTTAGAATATCCTGGACGGGTCTGTTAATTTGCATATATTATATCTGGTTTACCAACATTTGGAGAAAGCATGTAAAACTAACTAAACACTTGATCAATCCAATCTAATAAGCTGGGATCATTATGTGGTCTTCAATCTTGCGTGCCATTAATTGTGTGGTCCTTCAATAAGAGATACAAGCTTTGCATTATGCATTGGTTTTCAGACACGATTGTATGCAAATGTGTAATGTCCCTTCATCCTACCAATTCCTATAATACATTTGGTTTAACACATTTCACGGTTCACAACACTATTAAATACTCTCTTTTTGTATTGTGACACATTTAGTTAAACATGGTTCATCCACGTCCAAAATGTATTGTGACTATACACATGTGTTCGCTTGATCTAGCTACAGCTATGTGTCCGTGACTTCCGACACACATGTGTTCGCTTGATCTAGCTACAGCTGTATGTCCGTGACTTCCCACACACATATGTTCGCTTGATCTAGCTATAGATATGTGTCCCTAACTTCCGACACACATGTTTTCACTTGATCTAGCTACAGCTATGTGTCTATGACTTCCTATAAATCGGGTTTGGCGTTAGTAAGATGATCATTTGTGGTGTTAAGATGACGTCATATGTTGATAAGTTTTAGATGGCGAGTCCATCGAACAATAGCAGGCACAATTTCAACAGAAACAAGTATGTGTGCGACTTCGTGGAAATCAATACAGATCACATATGTTTAATATGAACGTGGCACATACAAACGTCACGTAAACATGCATACAGTATCAATATGTTATTACACGTACCAAAAAAGATGGCGCTGTAACTGGGTGTGGTTTTACATTACTCTACTGTTTTGGTTCATTATGGATGCGGCCAGACCACGGATTTACCCGGAATTCACTCTAGTCGACGATTTGCACTTGTGTTCACGGACAAGTGATGTTGTTTTCCGTTTGGACTGGTGAATTAGTTAGTTGTTTGTGATTTCTACCGTCCGATTATCTTGGTCTATATATCGGTTTGATGAATGGCACTACCGTACTACGCTTAAACATGTGTCGAATTTCACTGCCTAGTTCACACGGATTAACTTCACGAAATTGGCGTGCGAGAAATTTAGAAACTACTATAATGAGCTGCATACAACCGTGAAGAGATGCCAGGCTCACCCACCCGCTGAGTGATGTCCTTATGATCTCTTGTGGTTATGAAAAAGGCACGACACACAACGTTAAATGCCATCCTCCCTCCGCTGCTTTGCGGGATACCTGTTTACCGGAAAGGCTTCGTGAATAAACCCTGAGGAAAAATCTGCATATTATGCTATCTCCAGTCGTCTCGATAAATATATTGCCACAGACCAAAGAGAGCGAGGTTGACAAAAGACGTAGTTACTTTCTCACGTTAATCCAAATCACCGAGCAAATCACTGATTTCTGCAGACACAGCAAGAGACAAGACTGTCCACACGGCTGGAAAAAAAAGAGTGGTCTTCATCACTTGTGATGGACGAACATTACCATCAAAGCTTCCACAAGAACCTGAAAAAAAGAAAGAAAACTAGAAGGGTTACTCAAAATGTGAATGAGACAAGACAATCAGATGATAAATGGCAATTGCAGCTAGAAATGTTCACTACTGATATGATGAACAATATGTTTCCCGAAGTGACAGCTCTGATGGACAACAATTGTATACGAAATGTTGAAGTATTATTTAAACCTCAAACCAGAGAAGGCACATGTGGCCATCACCAGTGCTAACACTAGACAAGCTCTATGGCAGTGTCGACAGCCTCAGGATGACAGCTGCTTTCTTCGAACAAATTCAAGCTGACGTCTGACAGAGTACGAAGAAGAAGAAGAAGAAGAAGAAGAAGAAGAAGAAACCTCAAACATAATGTACATACGTCGTGAAAACATGGAATGAATACTGTCAGGAAATGTATTCAGAAACAAACCAAGTAACGATCAACTACAATCACATTTATATTCGGCTGATGAAATGTGTAACTCAATTATTTGACTAACAAGGGGAACCCCCCTTTCTTCCAATAACCGTAACGAATGAAGAATAAATCAGTTTTCTCAATTCGAATTGTAGAAATAGACGATTTACAAGATGGTGCATATCTGGTATCTTCCAACAATAATTATAGCTGCTATGCAATTGAAGTTGAAGACTTGAATTGCTACCTACCCATTGCTACAGATGAACAATGTGGGGCAAGGGATATGAAAGCAAATACTCAACTGATCGAGATACATACTTTCCAAGTAAAGACATTCGGTTGTGAGACATGAACATTGAATGAAGCAACTGCAACAAAAGATCACAGCTGTGAGATAAAGTGTTACAGACTGATGTTGAAAAAATGGACATAATATAATACACCGACCTTAGATTATTAGGGCATGTGAGAAAACTAAACGGTCTGGAAAGAATGAAACTGAATGGAATGGTTCATTGTGTAGGCCAGGAATAACATTTATGATGTCATCCTAACTATTCATTGTGTAGGCCAGGAATAACATTTATGATGTCATCCTAACTATTCATTGTGTAGGCCAGGAAACACATTTATGATGTCATCCTAACTATTCATTGTGTAGGCCAGGAAACATATTTATGATGTCATCCTAACTATTCATTGTGTAGGCCAGGAAACACATTTATGATGTCATCCTAACTATTCATTGTGTAGGCCAGGAAATACATTTATGATGTGATCCTAAGTATTCATTGTGTAGGCCAGGAATAACATTTATGATGTGATCCTAACTATTCATTGTGTAGGCCAGGAATAACATTTATGATGTCATCCTAACTATTCATTGTGTAGGCCAGGAAACACATTTATGATGTCATCCTAACTATTCATTGTGTAGGCCAGGAATAACATTTATGATGTCATCCTAACTATTCATTGTGTAGGCCAGGAAACACATTTATGATGTCATCCTAACTATTCATTGTGTAGGCCAGGAAACATATTTATGATGTCATCCTAACTATTCATTGTGTAGGCCAGGAAACACATTTATGATGTCATCCTAACTATTCATTGTGTAGGCCAGGAATAACATTTATGATGTCATCCTAACTATTCATTGTGTAGGCCAGGAAACACATTTATGATGTCATCCTAACTATTCATTGTGTAGGCCAGGAAACATATTTATGATGTCATCCTAACTATTCATTGTGTAGGCCAGGAAACACATTTATGATGTCATCCTAACTATTCATTGTGTAGGCCAGGAATAACATTTATGATGTCATCCTAACTATTCATTGTGTAGGCCAGGAAACACATTTATGATGTCATCCTAATGTTTTGTTTCAAATGACATGGACCGAATATGTGATGTCCTCATGATGTCAAATGCTTTGTTGTGTAGACAAGGAACCGGCTTGATGATGTCATTCCGTTATGTTATATTTCGTAAGACATCGACCATATTGATGATTTTCTTTTCAATTATGTATAAATATGTACATATATGCTCAAGCTTGAACTCGTAAAACAGGAAGTATTGTAACAAACATGTAATTAAATGCCGGATTATGGTTACTGTCTGACTGCGTACGCAGAACAAGAAGAAGAAGAAATGCCGGATTGAGAATAAAATAAAACAAAAACAACAAAAAACTCTGTGGCGGTACAAATGTATGCTCAAATTTTTTCAACAATAAGAATCTATCATTTCAACTGTAGTTTTACTAAATTTTCAACAGATTTAAAATAAATGAAATTATTTGAAATATAATTGCATGTATTGTTTACGTAACCAAATATGTTTGTATATTTATATGATTCTTTTAGACAGTATAATTATAACAGCACGACTCATAACATGTTACAAAAATAACATAAATTTGTCTACTTGCACCAAAATCATAGTGTCCTAAGATATGTGCTGTCTTTTAAAATAATTATGTTTATAGCGTGTATCCGATTGTGTGTAGAAATCATCCAAGAACTTGCACATGCACTGATCCGATTGTGTGTAGAAATCATACAAGAAGATGCATATGCACTGATCCGATTGTGTGTAGAAATCATACAAGAAGATGCACATGCACTGATCCGATTGTGTGTAGAAATCATCCAAGAAGATGCATATGTACTGATCCGATTGTGTGTAGAAATAATCCAAGAACATGCACATGCACTGATTATACTTGATTTCATATTTTAAGCTACTTCCACGTTTCTATGAACCGTTCGCTTTTCGTAAGTTTAACAAATGTATACAACTTGGAATCCAATGTTAATAAACAACACTAACGTTACAAACACAATTTCCTGAATTATTCAAAGTAATTAGATCCCTAAGTCTTTAGCTAGTTTGAGCAGATCTATTAATCCCCTTAAAACCGTGAGTTAGATTTACAACATCTAATACTTTGACTTTATGGCTGCAACATAGAAAACTATGAAAGCTTATGAGAACAATAAAACAATCTATTAATTTATTATAAAAGTATGTCTTTGCAACATGGTTAAAAAAAAACTAATATAACTAAACATTAATTATTCTTTCTAAGTCAAGGAGTGTTTGCATGCGTTAGATGGAACCCATTGAGCTACACAACCCAGTTGGATAGTCTGTCTTAATACCAATGAATCTTTATACGCATCTTATTCTAATTGTCTAACTAATATCTTCTATCTAATCTCGTGTGCCCTATAGCAGTTAGTTATGATGTTGTTCTCTAGTGGCCGTCATATCTTTGTTTTGCAATGATAGCTTTTTGCCACGTTCGTGTGTGTGCTCCCTGAGGAGTCTTAAGGTATATCTCACTTTCTCAGAGAGCTATGGGCGACTCACCTGATCAGACTCGTGCATACGACTTGTTGAATCTCTAACTCAGCAGCACATCAATAATTGACGTCCGCTGAACTGCCATTGAGTGTAACACTTCAGTTTATCTCGCACCATCAACCGATCATACGCACTAACGACTGTGAAGTCTATGTATACGTTCTCCCAATTAAAATGTCACCTGCAGTGAGTACGTGATTCGCACCTGGGAGCAAAAGTGCACTGCTCTAGATGTATGGTAGGATAAACTCATGTAGGTTATGTATCTCGAATGGCCAAATATCCGCTGTCTTAACATTTTTAATGACCCATAAACCGTCCCCCGCCCCTCCATCCCCTTCACCCCCACTCCACCCAAAAAAACCAACATAGTGGTCGAGTGTTCCTCCCAGGAAAATGATCATCTGTCAATCTTATCTCTGCTACTCTTATCTTGAATTCCATGGACCTGTGTACCTGTCATTCTGTCATTCAAAATGTAACCGCTTGGTGTGCCATTCCTTGTCGCTGAAAGAAACGAATGGGAATCGAGAGGCACTGCCATCTCAGACAACCCAGTCATAACCACTAGTAAACAACCCTGCCGCTCTCTCACAATTCCAACTCAATTTGATTACGGCGTTGTGTTGACCCCAGTTTTACCTACCCTCGCTAATTGCCTGTTCAGCCCAATTGCTGTCTTAAGAAAATACACTGTTGTTTCTAGCCCGTATGTTTTCCTGATCCGTGTTCTAGTTACCGTCTCCCCCAAAACACATAACACTGTTACACTAGATTCACTTTTTAAAACTACTTCTAATGTAATACTGAGACGACCATCTGACTATAATTGATACATTTATAAGCCACTTCCAGCGCCGCGCGGTAGCGAAAGCGTAATTATAGCCGATTCAACTTTTCTGTGCATGTCTCTGATCATGAATTTAAAAATAGTATTTTACAGGAAACATACGTGTGCTCCGTGATAAAAAGGCACACATATCAGAGACAAATCATAATTGTATGTACAACACATTTACGAGTTTATTAGAAGGAAGTATTGTTGTATACCAATGCTAACAATAAGCATAGGTAGAAATACACGAGTGATTAAATAATATACTTATGAGGAGTTGGTTAGGAGATCCTAGTGAAAACGGAACAGAGAGTAGAGCAGGCTGAAAGATATTAAACTAATGTGACTCGAAAACACGAATAAGAAAACGAAGAGGATCTGAAGTGCTGAATTTTATAAATGACATGGGGCTGTTCACGGACTTGATCGCTCAATCCACGCGGCCTGACAAACACTGATGTTGATGACGTCATTTTGTTTACTCACTTGTATATGTTACTTTCTTGATTGTATTTTCAGGGGTATCTGCCGATGAGATCAATATATATTGTAACACTACAACTATGTATCAGTACTACCAATATGATGATGTTAAGTGGAATCTAACAGTTGTTCGTGATGCATTCGGTGTGCGCAATATTAGAATGTACAATTTCGAAATGGGCAATGAGGTAGATACAGTAACTCTACGTGGACGTGCTTCAAGGGTATGAATCTGATGAACATGTTGTATACTATTGATAACCGTGATTGTAATATGTACCCCATACAGCACTGAAAACAAAAACAACAACATATTTTTCAAATTCCTGTTTGCAAAACAAAACAGTTAAACGTTAGTTTATCCAAGTCCAACCGTTGAAGAGCCATGTCTGAACAGAAATGGATGCATTTCTGACATGTGGAGTTTTGGACAAATGGTATTGACATTGACATCAATCAGCTAGATAACACCGTCACTGATAAGATTCACACATTGCTAGATAACCGGACGTGAATCGTGGTGTAACACAACAATATGGTGGATTTATATAGCACAAAGCCAGTCGACGTGTTGGGAAAGTAATCCAAGATGTGGTAGATACAGAGGGATTATTTACGATACCAATGGAGAGAGATAAGCCGTATATGTGGCAATCGTTCAATATATTATAAATGAAACGATTTATTTGATGATGTGTGCATCTTGCCATTGTAAACTATGTCATCCCTGTCTCGAAGAAACATTTAAATCTAACTGTGGATATGGAAACGGATGACAATATTTCATTAGGCAATGTCTGTGTGTTGTATGTTGACACTACAATTGGTAAATTAGCATTTCGCAAATTGAAGGATTGTGTAATTAAACGTGACATGAATAGAGAAGTGAGCCTCACAGGTCAACTAAGAAGAATTGACAACCAGAAAAATGCATTAATCATGGGTAATCATAGCCATCATCATTGTTGACATGATCTTAGCCCAAGGTGGTCTCCAATTAGTTTAGCAAAGTTTATTCTTGACAAAACAATTATAGTATTGTGTTAATAATGCATATCTTACTTGTATTCAGCTGACCTAAGACCTGACAGAATTCAATCAATCAAAGATCTTCTCTGTGCATAGGCCATTGACACCACCCCGTCAGTATACACGGTCATGGGTTGCTCCGTGTATCTCTCTCAAGGTGTAATTATGTAATCTTAGTTCTTTCTTACATTCATTTCTTCGTATGTATTTGCGTCTACCTCTGTCTTTCACCTTCCTTGATACTCCCATGTATGGGCATGTCCGGCTTTGTTAGTTAATTGGTTGTTGCATTGAATGTTGATTACTCCTATCCCATAGGTCTTTATTTATATGCATTACCTGCCACGTTGTGCCCATTACCCTTGTAGGCACTTGTTAGTAAAGGATTGTAGTCTTTGGTGTAGGACCTGGTCGTTCTCCACGGCTTCTCTCAATACATCAGCTCCGATTTCACACTGACGTTGCATATTCTAAATGTTGTCTGAATCTTGATTTCTTTTGATCTCCATATGTTATTTAGTGTCAGGAATAACCCTCTTGCCTTTCCAATTCTGATCCTAGCATCTGTATCTGCACCTACTGGTGTGTCAATTACGCTGCCCAAATAGGTCAAAGCATCCACTTCATCCAGCTGCTCATCCCCATCATGATTGGTCGTTTGCTGATGGTGCTGAGTTTATTAATAAGCTCGGTGTTTTTCATGTTGATATTCAGTCCCAATTGTGCAGAAAGTACCAGATCAGCTGTGTAATCCAGGTCTTCCAGTTGTGACAATATTTTACATTGAATTCCAGTACTTTTCACCCACATAATGGCTTCATTATCCAATCTATTGGCAACACAAACTGGAAAGGCAAGAGCAGGCTACATTGTCTGAACTCTGTTTGCCCCACCCTCTCCCAGCTTTCAGACCGTGCTGCTCATGGACCACTCTACTAACTGTACATTCGTATATATTATGTATGACTGATGTGTGCTTCTCTGGAATTCCTTAGTGTCTCAACATTTTCCAAAGAGTAATTCGATTCACACTGAAATGCGCATGTTCATAGCATAAAACATGTCCATACATGAATGATTTCCATCCCACTGTGTTCTACTATGATGGATAGACAATATATATATATTATTCGTGCACGATTTTCTGCTTTCAGCATGTCCAATATGATTATATTAAATATCCTGCCTGGAATTGACAGCAATGTAACCCTCCTTTACTTGCTGCAATAAGCTATATCTCTCTTCTTAAGCAGTGTAATTATAAGCCCTCTTTTTGAAATCTGTGGGCTCTGCCTCCCGTTAGCTTCTTGAAAAATCCTTTCAATGTCTAAGCAGCCGTATCTACATACGTGCCATTATAGCTGCCACCTCAAATTGTCGTTCTTGTTTAGATATGCCTTTTTGGACTTATATCTTAAATAGTGGGTCCCAGTCCAAGTTCATGTCTCTTCTGCTGGTAGGATATTTGTATTATGATGGATGTATGTAAGTTCTTAAAAATACTCAAGCTATCGATTATGTTATTCCACTGGTGACGTTGTTGTGTTGACGTCTCTTCTTTGATTGGTTTGTCTTTATGCATCTATATATATGTATATGCAGAGAGAGAAAGAGAGAGAGAGAAAGAGAGAGAGAGAGAGAGAGAGAGAAAGCGAGAGAGAGAGAGAGTGAGAGACAAGCAAATCATAGATTGAGACGTCATTACATACATTTCCTTCTCTCTTTGTAATTAGGTAGAGATCTTTCATTTGTGCTCTCACTGCTGGCCTTACTGCCTCCTGTACCAACCTGACAATACATTTACATTTAGTTGTCATTGTGCACGTCCAAACCTCTTTGTATGTAACAATATACACTGTAATCACTTCTCCTTTGGTGATTCGGGATCGTCAATTGTTAAATACAATTTTCTCGTTTTCCTTTCTTTTATTTTATGTAATGTCTCTGTTGTGATCAATTCTTTCAATTATGTTCTCTTGAATCCTACATCTTTATCGCATGTTAACTTAACTTAAACTTAACGTCGTTTTACTGGTTTAGAAGACTCTGCGGAGTCGGTATTGAACCAGTTTAATTGACTTTACCTTGCTCGAAAAGATATGTACATCCAATTTATTAGTAAATGCATTAACTGTCACTGCCTTCACTACCTCCTGTGGAAATGCATTTCAAGCATTCATCACTGTCTGACTAAAAATATATTTCCTAATATCTAATCTAGATCTCTCTTTAGTTAATTTGTAGCTATGCCATCTTTTTTTTTGTGGGTGGCTGTATTTTAAAGGAAAAAAAAAACGTGTTACAGTCTAATTTATCCATTCCTCTGATCATGTTATAAACCTGTATTAAGTCACCTTGAATTAGTCTCTTTTCAAGACACCGCAGACCGGTTTTTCTGATTCTTTCCTCACAACTGTAATTATGGAATCCTACTATCATCTTTGTCGCTCTTTTTTTTAAATGTTTCCAGCATGTTTATGTCCCCTCTATGATACGAACTCCACAGCCTGTACACAGTACTCCAATCTAGGTCTAACTAAACCTTTATACAGTTTGACTATCACTTCCTTGCTCCTATATGTAAAATGTCTTTGTATCATACCTGCTACCTGGACTTGCTCACTTCCCTTACCTGTATTATCTTTTTAACCCCTAGGTCCCTTTACTTATCTTTCTATCTAATATTGTTCTCTCCATTTCTGTAATTATGTTCCATATTGGATCTACCTATGTGGATGCCTGTAGATTTAGCTACATTAAACTCCATTTGCCAGCTTACAGACCATTCTCAAATTTTATCTAAATCCGACCTCAGTATATTCACTTCTGCTTTAGATGAGACACTACTGCATATTTTTGTGTTATCAGCAAATTTTGCAATCATGGATCCCTTAACAATGTCCAAATCGTATATATATATATGGAGGAGGTTACTAAAATGATAGATAAAGAGGAGCTAGTGGACGTTATTTATCTATATTTTGCATAGGCCTTTGATATAGTACCTCATCAAAGATTATTTCGCAAGTTAAAATCACATGGAATATGTCGCGATGTTGCCAAAAAGATTGAAAATGTGTTCATAGGAAGAAGGCAGAGGGTGGGCATAAATAAGGAGTACTCTGAGTGGTGTGAAGTGAAAAGTGGAGTGTCACAGGGCTGGGTTTTGGGAACAATTTTGTTCTTTATATATCCACATGTATAAATAACTAATGCATTTATCAGCCTCCACTTTGAACAAAGAAGCACTCTAAGTTTTTTTTAGATCAATGCAATTTGATAGTAGATACTGTTCGCCATCTGAACTATATGTCCAATCTGTCTGTCCACTCTGCCGTCATCACTGAACACACTACCTATGTATTTGAACTCCCGTACTTGCTCAATACGAATTGCTCTGAAAACTTCTTCTGCACCTGTTCACGCGATATCATCATAGTCTCGGTCTTTCCGGTGCTGATGTGTATCTCAAACCCATTACATAGGAAATGGACAGAGTTCAAGTGGGGCTGTAGATATTCTCCATGTTGGTAGAAAATGACCTTATCATTAGAAAACAGGTTCATTATATGGGTTAGCCAAGTGTGATGATGTTTTCATATAAATTATGAACAGAAGTGGAGAAAGAAGACAGCCCTTTTGTACACAAGTATGCTTTTGAAACAAATGTGTCCTACCTGCATTCGCTCGTACTATACTTTCACTTGTTGAGTACAAGGCACACATGACATCCAGTAGTTGACCCTCTACAATATATCCCTCCGAAAGTCTCCATAGGTTTACCGAGTCAAATCTCTTTTCCTGATCAATGAAGGTCACGTATATGTTTTTCTATTGTATTCTAAGGTTTTTCCCCCTAACTGTCTGAGTGTTACTATAGCATCCGTTATTCCCATACTTTTCCGGAATCCTGATTGTGAAGTACTGAGCAGCGGCAACACAATAACTAGAGCTCGCTGCTCAAGGATCCGTGCAAAACTTGTTCTAATGTGGCTAAGAAAGGATATTCCCCTATAAGAGTTGCAATCGTTTTTGCTGCCCTTGTATTTCCCAATATGCACCACCACCGCTGTTGCTAATCAGCACACTAAATGATGAACAATGTCCGGAAACAAATTATTGTTTCTTAAATATATTTTTGAAAAATATTTGACCTAATTAATTTTCTTAATTAGTCGCTGTGGTAGTCGTCTTTCAAAATTTGTAACTTTTATGTTTGTTTGTCAATAAATATGATTTTCTGGCGTGTAGATACACAATAGCATAACGAACATGTGGGTGTTATTGTTTTTGTTGTATGTTTGTTAGTTTTTGAGATTTAAAAAGATGAAGTTGAAAATTTATGAAAATCTCGGAAAAAATTTGGACTCGACCACTAGGCCTAGTCGCTTCGATAGAAAACCATGGAAACCACAACAACGTATCGATACTGTGTTTACAATATCTACACAACTGTTAGTTTCCAATTCAAACGTAGTTCTTTCATTTAAACAAACAAAATAAACAGATCTACGCGATAAAAATCTTTCTCAACAACCTACTTCCCCTTTCGCAAAAAGTCGGCTTGCTCCAAACGGCGTATACAAAATTAAAACTGTTCAAAAGCCATTTGTAATCGCACATACGATACTTTAACCGGCAAAATATCGTGTATATATGGAGGGCGTAGTCAGCAGTAAAAAATGGCTGTCAGGAGTGACTCCGTTCAAAAAATAATTTTTTTTTCCGCACACCGTTTTTGTAGGCCGAGCTGGTTCAAAGGGATCGGACATTGGAGTGCTACAGGTTAACGCAATCTATATTTTAAGGTTACCATGCCTAAACACACGTCATTTGATCAATCAAGCACATACAACTACCATCCTCATCTGATTGAGCTGACTGGTTGTAAGGTTGTCTGAGACTGGTTGTAAGGTAGTCTGATTGTGTTTCTCAATCTGCAGCTGTTTTAGATTCTGCATAGGTCCGTACGTTAATGTTCCTGAGTTGATGTGAGGTAAATGTGAGTCTTGGTTGCTACATTCCCATGTTCTCGTGAATCAAACCTTTTACTGTCATGTCGCATATTGTGCCCCAGTTATTGAATCATGTTTGAGCACTACTTTTCAAACACATTACATAACGGAAAACTACCCAAGCATGGACAGGACCCATGCATACACTGACGGTTCCGTAACAAATACAACACAGAACGGAGGGGCAGGAGCATTCCTGAGCCTACCAAATGGCAGAAAAATAACACTTTCATTCATACTGGAAAATACACAAGCAATTTCAGAGCGGATGCAGAGACATTGAGGGCTGCAGTGGATAAAATGGTGACAGGTAAAAGAAATGAAAGCCACATAGTCCTGCTTACAGATGCTCTGGCCGTAGTCACAGCACTAAACAGCCAGAAAAATACTGAACTTAATGACTTAAGAGCAGTACTCTGTCAACTATGCCAGCAGGCCGCACCAAAAAGGGTAGTGGTGCAGTGGGTTCCATCTCACTGCAACATCGAAGGCAACGAGGAGGCAGACAGACTGGCAAAAGAAGGTGCAAAACTACCACAATCAGATACTAGTATGACATACGAAGAGTCAAAACGGCTTATTAGAGCTAGATACATGACCAAATGGGAAAACGAACATACTGGCTACACCAAAAACGATGCCTATTACCAGTTGAACAGAAGAGAGCAGGTCGTGGTCTTCAGACTTCGCACTGGCTTCAATAGACTGAGGTAACACCTATTCAACAAATTGAAGATAGGTGGCACCGACGAATGCCCGTGTGGTACCGGGAAAATGACCGCTGATCATTTACTGCAAAACTGCCCGACATACGAGGATCAGAGAGAGCAGATGTGGCCATCACCAGTGGCAACACTAGACAAGCTCTATGGCAGTGTCGACAGCCTCAGGATGACCGCTGCTTTTTTTCGAAAAAATAATGGTACTGTCTGACTGCGTACGAAGAAGAAGAAGAAGAAGAAGAATCATGTTTGAGCACTGCTTTTGAAACATACCAAACTGTTTTCATCCATCTTTGTCAGAGGACATGTTTCAGCTCCATACAGTGACACTCGGACACATGTGATTATTTCTCAGTTCTATCAAGATATTTGTTGAGGTTCTCAGTTGATGTTTTTCTATGAAGCAGCCCTATTTAGCAATGCAATTCTCGTCTTAGTGTATGGTTCATAGCAGTCATTCCCTGTGATGGTTTAGCTTAATATATGTAAAACTGTACTTGTTTGATTATTGTTCTTATTGAAGATTAATTTGCATATGTCGTTTGACTATTAGCAATGTTTTTGTATTCCATGTACTTATTTCCTGCCAAACTCTTTGTTGTGCTCTTAATTTATTCAAGTATCAATTTGAACATTGCTTTACGGCATTAACTTTCATACCAATGACTTAGCCACTCTACATGTTCCATCATCAATGTCAGAATATGCTGTGCAGAGACTATGTGAAGGGAAGTTACCCTTTGTCTCATTGAAAAGTTTAATGTCCTTAATTGTCCTTAATTGATTACAATAATTGCCTCTTCATTTTCATACATGTTCTGGATTTAACTTAATGAATATATATATATATATATATATATATACCGTTTCATTGCAACTTCTGATAACGGGTGCTTTATTTTAGTGATTTCATTCATAAGTATAATGGCTTTTTTAAAAATTAGACGATAATTGTCTTTTTTTGTTCTCTTAGCTTGGAAATTGGAAATTATATTATGTCAAAACAGCTACTTTTTACATTTTAAATATTGTATAAAATCATGAAACGACCAAAATTGTTATATTATTTAGTATCGCAATAAAGTGTTTGCTAAACAGTGTGTATTTGTAGCATATAAAAGAACAACAAGCAGAAGCATGCCAGGTTATGGCTCACAGTTTATAAATTCCTGAAATGTCGAACATAAAAGTATGTTCATTGCCACGTCCCCGTATAAGAGTATTAATATAATGACATTTTTAAAGCAAATAATATATTCATATTTTGGACCTCCTCAATGTAGACCTCCCCACCTCTACCCCGACCTCTAAAAAAAATAAAATAAATAATGATCAAACACAGCGACATATTATGTGAATTTTTGTTTTCTGTTCACAGACGAGATTCAACTTTGTTAATGGCCAAATGCTGGAGAACCATACTACGATCACGGATCCAATAATTGCGTCGTACGTTGTCAAGACAATCAACGGCAATTTCATGAATGAAGTATGTGAACACATTATCTTTATCACACTTGTCTTCAATATTGTTCACGGCATACCGATTATTATCATTCTTCGAATCAACATAGTCATCGCCATTGTTAACAGCATCGTCTTCATCAGCACCTCATCATCAACGTCTTCGACATTCTGGGAACTATCATCCACTTCGTCGTCTTCACCATCAAAGTCGTATTGATCATTTTCATCTCTTACATATTAATGTCGACATTGGCATTTCCATCATCGTTTCCCCCATCGTTGACAGTGATTTGGTTCTCTCAGGTTACGGATGTGTCATTCCCTTATCGGATTACGCCATCGTTTCTTTAAGGAAGTATTCTCTTTTAAAATGTTATCATTTATAACACCATCCTCATTGTTATGTTTAGCGGACATCACTCTATTCGGGACATACAAACATGTAAGTTATAATGTAAACTCATACATGTTGTATGACTAACCCAGTCTAGAAACATATGTTATACTTAGAAAAAGCTTTTGATAACTTTTCAATGTAAACACTCATTAACTCTTTGTTAAAGAGTAGATCGGAGCTATTGACACGAATATAAAACAGACACAGGACATTGTAGTAGTTAGAGTAAAATGAAAACTATTGAAAATAATCCCAGTTAGATGTAGTTGGCGCATTAGAAGATTGTAAATGGGGTTTATTTACTTCCATACGTTTGTATGCCAATCACCGCATCAAGCCAACTAAAGGAAGAATGCGTGGAAGTACTTATTTACGCTATTGAAGATGTTAGCCCTGATGTAGTATGGGTTCATGGTGTCCTTGTAATTCATGTTGTAATGGTGTTTGATGTTGTTATGGCAGTTCATGTTGAAGTGGTGTTTGATGCTGTTATGGCAGTTCCTGTTGAATTGGTGTTTCTTCTTCTTCTTCTTCTTCTTTGTACGCTGTTTACAGCGATATTTACGTTGCACTGTTTTATTTTGTTAAGCCTGTGGCTCAGTGCATCCGATTTCAACAGGCGTTTCTGTAGGGTTGCCCTCCTTAGCCTTTGGCTGTCCCCAGACTAACTGCAAGGCAGCAGTTGTTTTTGGTCAGAGTTGTCTCTCTTAGGAAGTTGTCTTGCAGGACTATCGAGTCTTCCCTACTCGTGTCTACAGGGTTTGGCAATGATATGATGGACTATGTACTAGTTTGTACTATCCCGGAAAAGAGGCAGTCCAGTGTGATTTCGTCCCAGGATTGTCACGTCCTGCCAGAAACGTAGCATATGCATGTGAGTGAGGTATCTCTTTGCTCTCTTTATTTTCTCGGCTCATCTGCAGTGATGGGACGCCTTGCATTCCCCGCCACCCGGGAGGTTGTCACAATAGGGCAGGAGGTGCAATGTCCGCTGGACTGCATCTCTTCTGCGTCCATTGGGATGACTGATAGCAGACAGAGGCAAAGAGCGAGGCAGGAGTGCATTTTACCAGGTGCATTTCTGCGGCTCGACCGGGCCGGGCTGAGACTCTAGCCCCAGCCATGTCGTAGCCTCCCATCACAGCGGTGCTGGGATTTAGGGCGGGATTCTGGCTTAGGGGCGTTCGGCCGTAGTCCCTCAGATGGTAGCTTATCAGCCAAGCACGTGGACTAAATGTCAGCGACCTGTGAGTCCTCTCGAAATAGTGCATTTGACCAGGGGACAAGCCTGGTCATTGCACGGAGATGTTGTTCGCCTGGTGTGCGGACATATCTCCTGGTCAAGGGTTGAGTCTCAGCAGTTCGCAGTGAGGTAGCTGATCTACTGCTTAGGGCATCCCGACCGAGAATTAAGTCTTCTACAAATAGTTTCATACCTCATCGCCGTATGGGGTGAATATCGAGCAGCGTTCCGCCCGCTTTGATCGGCGGACGGCAGAGACCTCATTCTGCGGCTCGACCGGGCGGGGCTGGAACGGGAGCCCCAGATCCACACCATGTCGAAGCCTCCCTTTGCAATCGTGCTGAGCTTTTGGGCGGGATTTTGGCCTAGAGGAGTTCGGCCGTAATCCCTCACCTTGTAGCCTCGCGCCGTTGGCTTATCAGCCTAGTACGTGAACCCAATGTCTGCGGCCCCTCTCGAGTTGAGCAGGATTACCGTAGCAATGCCCTGTCATTAGTAGGGTAAAACTGACCTGTCTTCCGAGGGTCTATTTCCAGCACCCGTTCAATATTAGTCTGGACGTATCAATAGAGGGCTTTTTAGTTTGTCATTGGCCAAGTATCTGGAACCTGCGATTTCTGCGGGGTTAAGACCAGATTACCATAGCAGACGCTCTTTCATTAGGGGGTTAAGAGACTGACCTATCTTCCGTAGGTCTAATACCAGCACATGTTCACTATTAGACCCCACGAAGGTGCTCTCGATTTGACAGTCATTCTACATTATTGGCGTGTTTAGTCAATTTAAGACGCAGGCTCCACTCCTGGTAGTGCTCTTCCGTCAATTCCTTTATCAAACACTGAATGCAGATCAACCGAGCCACAGAGGGAATAACCCCAGATTTCCGAGGGTCTAAATCCAGCACCCGTTCCATATTAGATCCAAGGAAAGTGGTCTCGGCATCTCAGTCATTTCAGTGTTGGCCGTGTTGAGTCAAATTAAGGCGCAGGCTCCATCCTGGTGTGGCCCTTCCGTCAATTCCTTTAAGTTTCAGGTTTGCAACCATACTTCCCCCGGAACCCAAACACTTTGGTTTCCCGGAAGCTGCCCGCAGAGTCATCGAAGCAACTCCTGCGGATCGCTAGTCGGCATCGTTTATGGTCAGAACTACGACGGTATCTGATCGTCTTCGCGCTTCTGACTTTCATTCTTGATTAATGAAAACATACTTGACAAATGCTTTCGCAGTAGCTCGTCTTGCGGCGATCCAAGAATTTCACCTCTAACGCCGCAATACGAATGCCCCCGTTAATCATTACCTCCAGTTCCGAAAACCAACAAAATAGAACCGAGGTCATTTTCCATTATTCCATGCACCACTATTCAGGCAGCCGAGGCCTGCTTTGAACACTCTAATTTTTTCAAATAAACGCGCCGGCCACCCAGGACGCTCAGCGAAGAGCACCCGTGGGAGAGAGCCGGCAGACGGTAGGGCAGGAGACAACGGGCAGTGAACCGGCGCGAGCCAGACCGCCCACCTGCGCCTGAGATCCAACTACGAGCTTTTTAACTGCAACAACTTTAATATACGCTATTGGAGCTGGAATTACCGCGGCTGCTGGCACCAGACTTGCCATCCAATAGATCCTCGTTAAAGGGTTTAAAGTGTACTCATTCCAATTACGGGGCCTCGAAAAAGTCCCGTATTGTTATTTTTCGTCAATACCTCCCCGTGCCGGGAGTGGGTAAGTTGCGCGCCTGCTGCCTTCCTTGGATGTGGTAGCCGTTTCTCATGCTCCCTCTCCGGAATCGAACCCTGATTCCCCGTTACAAACATGGTAGGCATGTCACGTACCATCGACATTTGATAGTGCAGACATTTGAAAGATACGCCGCCGGCACATGAGGCCATGCGATCAGCACAAAGTTATCCAGAGTCACCAGTGGGGACGCCGCAACCCCGCGAGGGGAAACGACGATTGGTTTTGAACTAATAAAAGCGCTCTTTCCACGAGGGTCGGAGCTTGGTAAGCATGTATTAGCTCTAGAATTGCCACAGTTATCCAAGTAGGATCGTGTCATCTAAGGAACCTCGACTGATTTAATGAGCCATTCGCGGTTTCACCGTGAGATAGTGTGAACTTAAACATGCATGGCTTAATCTTTGAGACAAGCATATGACTACTGGCAGGATCAACCAGATATCTGTCGGAAACGTACGTACCGCACACACCGGTCGGCGGCGGACGGGTGTGTAAAAATCCTCACTGGGACGGCCGCAGGGACCGACTGACGAACGGACGGACGGTTGTTCCACACGTCCCTCACTCCGTCGACCTAGGACCGCCTGACAGGGGTCGCTACACACACCTGACGACCGACCAACCGGGCTCGCTCGAGAAGGGATGGCAGCGCTCTGTGCAGAACGGATCCCAACGACCCCGGCGATGAATTTCACTGGGACTAGAGACAATTTGGCCTGCCGGCCTGCCCTTCTCTCGAGGGTTGGTCCCCGGGAGAACACAGGGCCTTCAGGCATGATTCCTGCTTTCCATTTGCCGATCACAAGCTCTTTGCGAGAGTCTGACCACCTGCGAGACGAACTGTCGAGCTCTGCTATAAGCCTTAGATAAATCACCACCGACTGACAACGTTACTGACCAGAGCAGCGCACCTCGGCGGAGGAGACGCCCAAAAAAACCGTATCCCGATACCTCAACGGGGAAGGGCGAGCAAGCGTTTTCCGCACGCCCGCGCTATCACTCCGCCTGGCGGGACTGAGATCGGTTTACGAACACTGGCTGAGATTGAATCGCTGCGGCGAGACAACTACCCCAGATCAATGGGTGTTTGATATTCTTATGACACTACATGTTGAAGATGTGTTCGATGTTATGACAGTTACTGTTGGAGTGGTGTTTCATGTTGTTACATTAGTTCATGTTGAAATTGTGTGTAATATTGTTATGGCAGTTCCTGCTGAAGTTGTGTTTAATGTTAGGGTCTTTTTTATATTATGGAGTTCTTGTTGAAATTGTGTTTGTTCGTATCGCAGGTCGATTTAAAATGGTGTGTTATGTATTTATGTCAATTCCTTTTGAAGTGGTGTTTGATGGTGTAATTTCAGTTTTTATTAAAGTGGTGTTTGATGTTGTTATGGCAGTTCATGTTGAAGCGGTGCTTGATGTTGCTATGACAGTTCATGTTGAAATTGTGTGTTATGTTGTTACGACAGTTTGTATTGAAATGGTGTTTGATGTTATGGTAGTTCCTGTTGACGTGGTGTTTGATGGTATGGCAGCTTCTGTTAAAGTGTTTTAAAGTTAATGTATTATGTGCTGGATATCCGCAGTAATGGTCTCGCAGGTATAGATAAATATTCAGAGCACCAATGAGCGCATTAGTTTAAGTTGTATGCTGAGGGCCAGCCGCTTATTCTGCCAAATGGGTTTCAAACTCAAACACGCCGCTGTTGTCTGTGCTATTATGGCAATTATATCAGGCTGCGAGCCTTCGTCACTGATCAGTGATCCCAGATACATGAACCGGTGTACAACATCGATTTTCTGACCATTTGCTTTTATCACAGATGTAAACCTTTGCATGTTATAAGTCATCAGCTTTGCTTTCTCTGCATTTATCTCAATTCCCTAGCTCGGCGCTGCTTGGCCCATTCTACTATTCAGCTCACGGACTTCCGTTTCGTGCCTGCCAGACCATCTATATCGTCTGCAATTCGTATGTTTGTAATCTTCTTGTCCCATATTCTGCCCGTACCAATATGTCCTTTTGGGCCACCTCCATTATTCTTTCAAAGATTTCATTGAAGAGTTTTGGAGAAAATATACAACCGCGTCTCACCCCAACAGACGCGCGGGACCATTCACCCTAGTATTTCATTTACAGAAACTGCACTTTACGCCTTCTCATAAATGTTCCCAATTACCTTCACAATATCTCTATTGAACTTGTAATGCTTCTTTTTTTTCCATAGTGCCACATGACATACACTGTCTAACTTTTGTTAAATAGATGAAGATATGATATGTGATGTTGATACTGTATGTATTCCTTATTCAATATCCGCAGATTAAATATCAGTGGTGCTTCATCTCGCTCGAAACACTGCTTGCTCTTTGGCAATTATATTTTCTACCTTTTGTTTTTAAACTGTTGAGCAGTATTCTTAAGAGAACTTTGCTAGGATGACTAATGAGGCTAATTGTTCTATAGTTCGGACCCGACTTTAGATTGTAGAATATTGAAGTAGTAGGATATTATGAATTCGAACTTAATGCATTTCTGTCCGCCATACCACGGAAACCGCACCATAAGATATCTCATGTCCTCAAAAAGTAGATTGTGACAACACAAAAACAACTAAATACCAAAAAAGGATGAGGCAGCCAACCACGTGCAGTCGAGGCCGAAAACGAGGATCGAGGAATAGTAATACTGTCAGATACAAGAGCTCTCGTAAAGAGGCGACTAATTAGATTTTGACGTCGAGTCAAAGTTTATTTGAAAAAAAAACCACAACTCCAGGACATACAATATGCAACTACACGACATGTTAAATGAGAACCACAACTCCAGGACATACAATATGCAACTACACGACATGTTAAATGAGAACCACAACTCCAGGACATACAATATGCAACTACACGACATGTTAAATGAGAATCCCAATTCCAGCAGTATAATGATGATTGACAATGGTGCTAGTTAAACGATCATGTAGATGCTGTCAACACAAGTATCAGTTCGGTTCTTTCGGAGAACTCGTCATTGTTTCATTCTCTAGAGCATGTTTATCTGCGCCTGATATCTGCTATAGTTAGTTATCTGCAACTCATTCCTCCATTTCTGTTTTAGTTCTCATTTACTTATTTTTCCTAATGTTTTCAGAACAGATTGTATTTTCGGTTTTCGCTGCAGTTGTTGTAGCTTACACTTCGTAAAGGATGTATTTGATTTTCGATATTCCCAGCCCAGTAGAATCTCCTTTACAACCATGCATGGCATATTACAGTGTCACTGTTCTTGGTTCCATTTCGTAAACTGGTAGCACTTGGCTTAGATTGAAGGAAACGAGAGACTAGGTCAGTTCAGAGATAGCTAATACAACATATGTGTTCTCAATGCTGACGATAATTTTGTTTTTTTCTCATTTATCTGCAGACACATTACTGTCTAGGAAAATCGGCCTGGTTGCTATTCCGAAACGGGTGAACTCAATGGGCCACAAACGGTTTACCTTAAATATGTGAACGATATAATCGTTGTTTCACTATTTGGTAAACATTTATTAAAGCGAGAAAAAGCTATTTCATAACTGGCAAACGTCGTGCATTTGTATTAGTTGTTGGTTTGTCTTTTGTGTATTTTCGGATCCATGTGTTTTGACATGTAGTTTACATTAATGTTTTTGTGTGTTTTTCTTTGAGACATATGGCTATGTACTGCTTGACTTAATCCTAGTGAGATACTATTTTTAGACATATGTTGAGATTGTAAGTATGTGACTCAATTTAGAGCCTACATTTTGAAAGATATACGAGGGGGCTTTCAAATCAAACCGGGACGTGTTGTTCTAGTGTCACTTGAATGGGCATTATCGTGCTATCATGAGTTAGGTTCACTTGTGTCGAATAACTGCTAGGTTGGCGATGTGCCAGTCACGTGACATATAAATACAAATGGCGGACAACACTGTTAGTGCTTACATTAAGCAGCGTGTTATAATTACGTTTGCGAAAGACGGCGTTAAGCTTGCGGAAATTTACAAAAGACTGCTAACAAAATCCGGCGATGAGAGACTGTTGCAGCAAGACATTAAAAGGGGGTTAAACGTTTCAGTGAAGATTGTACATTCACGAGTGATGAACCCGACCGTGCTAGCACTCAACCCACCACGGTGAATATGCATATTGTGGAACCCCTTAGCCTTGAAAACCGAAGCATATCATGTTCAACATTGTACAGGAAAAAAGTCTTTCTCTGGGCACGGTGAAAACTATCATTTATGGGCTTTTGAAATGTCGGAAGATTAGTGCACGCGTTCTGCCAAGACAGCGTTCCGCTTTTGACCGGCAGAGAAGAGTTCAATCCTACACTCAAATGAAGAGACGTTTTGACATGAAAGAGCATGCCTTTTTGGATCGCTTAATTAAATGTGACGAAACATAGCTGGATCATTATACTCCTGAATTAAAACGAGCATTCAAGCAATGGAAGCATACGCATTCACCACCGCTCAAAATTGTCACAGATGTGGCACAATACATACTATCAACAGTGAACAGTACATATACATGTTCAGTAATGGGCATAACCGTCTGCGGAATAAACGGCCTTGTTTGATCACACAAGTGTGCCCTGCCCCTGCGAAGATAACGCTTGACCTCATACGGTTCTCCGGACATTGTGCCATCTGCAGCGACTCGAATGGGAGGTATTGCCATGTCAACGTTACAATATGACCAAGCCCCAAGCGATTTTCACCTGTTTGGACTCCTTAACATATTCCATGGAGGTCAGCATTTAAACACTGATGACGAAGTGAAATAGGCTGTGGATTATTCTGACATACTTACAAATCTCTCTACGAGGAAGCTTTCAAGCATTACTTAGAGGCTGAGATAATTGCATATCCATTGCAGTACATTTATTGAATTAATAAATGACATTTTGACTTACTGGAACAATTGTTTTTCCTTCCCCCAAAAAGTCCTGATTTGACTGCAACACCCACCGTACATACTAATTGGCATCATTCAAGCGACGCTATCATAATACAATAACACGAGTGTGATATCCCTCTTATCAGCACCAGGATAAAACATTTGTGGCGTAAAATTTAAAAACTTCAAAGTATCGGTGAATGGACTTTTAGGCTGAGATTCTCTTAGAATACCTTTAGAACAATCCACGGAAATGCAATATTCACTTGTTATCGATAATTCATTTATAAAGATTCTTCTGAGAGTCTTCAACGCTGATAAATTTGGACAATCCTTAACAACTATGAATTTGCATTCACATATATTAATGACATGCAATCATTATACACTGATGGCAATTGGTGTGTACGGACGGCATCTGTAACATATGCATGACTTAATTTAGAAACTAGAATAAAGAAACATCGCATTATGCCGCCATTTGTATTCAGTATTGTTTGTGCAGATTACTATGTCTACAAAAAGCTTATACGCACATAATTAATGCATGGAACGGACCTAGAAGGCCATACATTCCCATATTCTTTGGCTCTTCTGGTATCATGTCGTGATGTCGCACGCAAAAAAGCTACACGTTCTCGTTCAACGTTCAAGACTGACGCACCTGTAGATATGCGCTTCGAAAACTATCTTGCAAAAAAAAAAAAAAAAAAAAAAAAAAAAAGCCAGTTTTATCAAACTTTGGAAAAACATAAAAGAATATAGAACATGTCACCGACGATTCCGAATCAAACACAGCAATTGGAATGACCACTCGAATCGCTGTCCTCAATTGTCTGTTCAAGCAAGGGATGTAGTAACAAGGTAGTTGCATTTCATGACACAAATTGTATCAAATTAAAAAGAAACAATAATTTGTCTACACACTTCGGTTGAGTGTTTTTGAATAGGTTAATTAGTTCCCGAACTATCTTGTATTAAAGATAAGTAATCTTCCTCGTATAGGAAGAAAACATTCATTTTTAATTTGTGTACATTCAGACACATTATAATTTCTTATGCAGATTGCCATTTTTAGCTAGAATCTGAACATCCCTTGATTTATTTTAATTAACGAACGATCCCCAATAGAAATGGTTTTATTGCAAATGAATCCATCTATGGGGTAATACATCTGTGGTCGATAATATATGAGAAATGTGTTTGAATACTGGACTTTTCTTCTTCTTCTTCTTCTTCTGCGTACGCAGGCTGGACTTTTCAACAATACCAAGTGATAAAATGTATTTTAACCAATTCAGGAAGGGCAAGTTTGATGGACATATGTTTATTAGTGAAAAAAGGTCGATTATTTACAGATGAAATTAAATTGAACAGCATGTATTTAACATCGCTCGGACAAGAAGTGTTCTCTGGACATATATTGGAAGTGACCATGATTTACTGATGACGACCTTGCGTCTCCGTCTAAGGAAAGTCATGAGCAAGGAGACAACTAGAATAAAATTCGACCTTGGCAGATTGAAACACACGAAAATTGTTGAAGCGTTCGGTTCCATGATAGGAAGAAGATTTTCACCGTCTACTGTCCTACTGGAACACCCATATATAGATATGATTACTGACGCTTTTAATGCAGGGATAATGGGAACATCAACAGAGATCTTAGGGAAGCAAACAGACAAAAAATAAGCTCTAGAGTATAACAGAAGTACTTGATCTGTACAATAAGATAAAGAAATTAAAAAGCTCAAAAATATGCCAGAAGGGTCCACATGTATAGGTTAATAAATGAAGAAATAAGGTCCATGATGAACGAGGCAAAATAGGCCTGGGTCGCTGAACCGTGTATCGACATGGGACACATACGAGGCATAAATAATGCAAAAGGAGCATAAACGATTGTCAAAGATCTAGTAAAGCCTATACCATGTCGCAGTATAATAATACAGGATAAGAAACAGTCTTACAGAAAACCAAGAGATAATGGCACGCTAGACGAAGTATTTCCTAAAACTATACAATCTCCAGTGCCGGGCTCAGCCTGAGGTTGACGAAAATCAACCTATAACTAAAGAAGAGATGGCTGCGGCGGTGAAGATGCTGAAGGACGGTGAAGGCGCTGGAGGACGGTGAAGGCGCTGGAGGACGGTGAAGGCGCTGGAGGACGGTGAAGATGCTGAAGGACGGTGAAGGTGCTGAAGGACGGTGAAGATGCTGAAGGACGGTGAAGGTGCTGGAGGACGGTGAAGATGCTGAAGGACGGTGAAGGTGCTGAAGGACGGTGAAGGTGCTGAAGGACGGTGAAGGTGCTGAAGGACGGTGAAGGTGCTGAAGGACGGTGAAGGTGCTGGAGTGAATAATATCCCAACAGGCGGGTGGGGATGCAATAATTGACATCCTGACATCCATCTGCAATAGAATATGGCAGATAGGAAGATGACCGGCAACCTGGTCAAAATCGATGGTCCTGCCTATACATAAATCAGGAAACTTAAAAATTTATTGAAACCTCAAAACTATCAGCCTCCATAGCCTCCTAGCAAAGTCTTACTCAGAGTAATTCTCAACTGACTTAAACCCCAGGCCGAGAACATCATTGCCGAAGAACAGGCGGGTTTTCGAACATGAAAATTAACCATCGAGCAGATGTTCAATGTTCGAGTACTAAACGAGAAGTATCGAGCAGATGATCAATGTTCCAGTACTAAACGAGAAGTACCGAGCAGATGTTCAATGTTCGAATACTAAAGGAGCAGTATTTGGAACATCAGCACCACCTATATCATTCGTTTGTTGACTTTAAAAAAAGTTGTTTGATAGGGTCCAGCATGGTGCTCTATGGGCATCATTGAAGTCCTATAACATCAACAGCATCATTGGGAGAGTTATCGAGAATCACTATCATAAGGCCACACGCGCAGTCTTTATCGGTGTAACAATGTTCAATTGGTTCTCTCCATCCGTCGGCGTAAGATTTATACTCTCCCCGACACATCCGTCGGCGTAACACAATGATTTATACACTTCCCGACACATCCGTCGTCGTAAGACAAGGATTTATACTCTCCCCGACACTCTTCAATATATTCCTACAACAAATTATGAGTGATGCCCTTGAAGATCATGTTGGTACTGTAATGATAAGGGAAAGAAGTATAACCAACACGCTTTGCGGATGGCAATGGCGGGATGGTGGGGGCGGAGACAGAACTTCGAGAATTGATCCGAAGACTGGATGTAACAGCACATATTTATGGCATGGAGATACACATGATCTTGAAACAGTAAACTGTTTAAAAATATTGGCTCAGCAATGAATGATGATGGATCAAGACCAGAGGTCCTGGCCATAATAGCACAAACAACGGCAGCGCTTGCACCAATGAACCATATATGGAAAGATAAACGACTCTCCATCGCTATATAGGTCAGAGTAATGCGCTCACTGGTTCTTTCAATATTCATCTACGCCTGCGAAACATGGACTATTACAGCAGACCTACAGAGAAGAATCCAAGCCATGAAGACGAGATGTTTCAGAAGACTCTTAAATATCACCTACCAAAATCATATCACAAATGATGAGGTACGGTGTAGAATCGACAATGCATGTGGAGTGTGCAACGACCTCACCTCAACGATCAAAAGGCGAAAGATGACCAGGTATGGCCATGCCTCGAGGCCCAATGGACTTGCAAATGCCATACTATAGGGCACAGTACAGGGCACGCGAAGGCGAGGACGTCCAAGAAAACGATGAAAAGACAACATCCATGAATGGACTAACAACTCGATGAGGCACAAACAGCAACCGCAGACAAAGAGGGATGGAGCCCGATTGTAATGATGTCAGGTCAGCAGGGGCGCCCCAACGATCTGTAAAGGTCACGGGAGGAACTGAACTGAAATGAGCATATATTTGTTGAAACAGTAGTTGAAGGTGACTTATTTCTGTTTCAAACAGCACATCTACATCTGGTAAGATCCTAAAAGTAATGCCACGCCTACACACATTCGATCATCGATGAAAATCAAAGACCTGTATGCCGGTATTGATGATATTAATCCGGATACAGATTTGGAAGAATCAAAAGGCCTTGATGAACATGATCTAGATGATGATGAATAGGATGAAAGTAACAGTATACATCACTTGGTAATTATGTGTGACCAGAATGCATCACATCTCGCTTGTGCATTTTGTCACATCCAAGTCAGACTTAATGAAAGACGGGCACGCGGCAGTAAATGTATTTTGTGTGTAGCAACAAATAATGCACATACAGTCCATTTTCCCTAAACCTCCAAATTAGTGTCAACAACAGCAACAGTTTGCAAGTACACTCAACCAATAGCAGAGCGGTTTTTGCTATGCGATGTGTCGGGGGTAGTCATTCAGATTTGCATATATATTGCGGATGGATGAATCTACCTCCACTTGTGCTAAAGCCTGCCTATAAACCAACAAATGGTAGTCTATGAAGTGCTGTTTATTCCTCACAGGCGGCTAGTATGAAGAAATCAGCAGAAACATAATTCAAGTTAGCAGACGAGACAGTCAGCTGATGTTTGTCGCAATCTTGAGATATCTGTAGATGGAACCTGGATAACATGTGGACGTTCATCCAAAATACGAGTAACCCCAACAATTGACTATGTCACATGGAAGGTTCTGGACACTAGACACTTTCAAAGGTGTGCAAAACGTGCAAACTACCGGACAGATACAGACACATATTCAGAGGCTATTAATTGGGGCAAAACAATCATCAGACTCAGTCTAGACATAAGAGTTACGTATGTATCAATTGCTACATACATATTTCTCAAAACAGTTGAAAGATATACACTGAGGTAAAAGTAAAGTAGAGCAACCCATAGCAAACTGCCGTAGAGGTGTGATATGTTAACGATCTAATATTTCAAAGGCTCGGGTCTGAAATGGGCGGCAGCCATCTCTTCTCCCTCGTCGCTTTTACTTCCAGGACTGAAGCGGTATCCATTTAAGTATTGGTCGACCCGGAAGCCAATGCGTTATGACAAAAACATTTCCGAGGAAATGAATCCAAAACCACTCAGATGCAAAGTCAGCGCGCTAACCACTCTGATACGTGGCTACCGGAGGTACACACACTTTATTGCTGATGGATACACGAACAATTTCAAGCAAACTTAGGATCAAAGTCATATGCTCAAGATACTATGGTAGTGGATACACGAACAGTTTCAAGCGAGTCTATGTCCAAGATAATATGGTGGTGGATACACGAACAGTTTCAAGGGAGTCTATGCTCAAGATAATATGGTGGTGGATACACGAACAGTTTCAAGCGAGTCTATGCTCAAAGCCTTATGGTCGTGGATGCACGAACAGTTTCAAGTGAGTCTATGCTCAAGATAATATGGTAGTGGATACACGAACAGTTTCAAGCGAGTCTATGCTCAAGATCTTATGGTAGTGGATACACGAACAGTTTCAAGTGAGTCTACAACTCAAAGCCTTATGGTGGTGGATACACGAACAGTTTCAAGTGAGTCTATAACTCAAATCCTTATGGTGGTAGATCCACGAACAGTTTCAAGTGAGTCTATAACTCAAAGCCTTATGGTGGTGGATACACGAACAGTTTCAAGCAAGTCTATAGCTCAAAGCCTTATGGTGGTAGATACACGAACAGTTTCAAGTGAGTCTATAACTCAAAGCCATATGGTGGTGGATACACGAACAGTTTCAAGCGAGTCTATAGCTCAGGGCCTTATGGTGGTGGATACACGAACAGTTTCAAGCGAGTCTATGCTTAAGATAATATGGTGGTGGATACACGAACAGTTTTAAGCGAGTCTATGCTCAAGATAATATGGTGGTGGATACACGAACAGTTTCAAGCGAATCTATGCTTAAGATAATGTGGTGGTGGATACATGAACAGTTTCAAGCGAATCTATGCTCAAGATAATATGGTGGTGGATACACGAATAGCATCAAGTTAGTCTATTCACAAAGCTATATAGCAGTGGATGCACGAACAGTTTAATCTACTGATAAATAACGATTCCAAAACGCTCAAAGGAAAGCGACATAGGCATACATGAAAGCTTCCCTTACCTGGCGTCTGGTCATTAAATCAGTGTGCAGAATTCTTGATTAAAAAAATAGGAGATCTGTTTGCATAGACATGTATTATTCTAGATAATAACTAAATATTGATTTTGTCAAATAAGAATCAGTCAGCACGAATTTGTTCATGGTGTTTGACTGTACAAAAGTTTGCAACCCGGACTACTGAATAATGACTTTTTAACCACTCTCTGACTAACATATTTCCAAATATCTAATTTGCACCTTTTTTTAGTTAATTTGTAGTTATGCTCTTCTGTTCTTGAACCTGATTATATTTTGAAAAAAACGTGTTTTAATCTAATTTCCTTTCCTTTATTTATCTCATACACCTGTATTAAGTCACCCCCAATTCGTCACTTTTGTAGACACTATAGGCCGATGTTTCTGATTCTTTTATCATAACTATGATTCTGGGATCCAACTATCAGCGTTGTCGCTCTTCTTTGTATACTTTCCAACACATGTATATCTCCCCTACCATAAGAACTCCTAACCTGAACTTTTAGATTACACAACTGTGCATTTATGTATATATATATATATATATATATATATATATATATATATATATATATATATATATATATGTATATATATATATATATATATATATATATATGTATATATATATATACATATTTATATATATATATATATATATATATATATATATATATATATATATATATATATGTACACTGTTTTTTCGAATGCCTACAATGAGTAGATTACTGTTATGTCCGCATTGAAAAGGACGTTAAGTGATGGGTTGCAGTAGGCTTCCTCACATCTCGAGCGTGCTGTTGAAGGTGGACCGGGGTTCTTCAGGTGGTTGTAATATGCTTGGCTTCATCTGCGTGTCGCTCAACGTCCCACATACACGGGTTCGGTTCCCATTGGTTGCAGTTTGGCAGACACTTATTTTATTCTCGGGTGATTACTCTTCCACGTACAGACAGTAATAACAATCTACCGAGCTACAAACGTGCCAAGAAACTTATAACAGCCAAATAGGTGGCGGCTGTAGGTAGCTTCGTTCTTTATAGGACATGTTATTTACTTTGTTTAGAGTGGAAGGAGAAATATATATACTCTAATTTCTCCAGGCAGGAAAATCGAAGGACAAATAAAACAATGTGCCGCCTAATCAGCCTTCTCAGTTATCAGGGGTAGACAATAGAAAAACTGGTGAACAAAAGACTTCAATTTTCTTGAAAACAAAATAATCGTAAATGCGTGCCAGGCTGGATACAGAAAATACATAAGTACCACACCATATATCTAACACATAAAATAAATTGGGCATTTCAGAGGACATACACAAATATTGGCAAGATTTGACCTGATCCCCGCTTTTTATAGCGTCTGAAATACATTTTAAATTGTAAAACTAGTATGTTGTGGAACAAGGCGGATTATTGTTCGACTGGATCAAAAATTACTTTCACTCACGATGTACGAGAGTAAAACTGGATGCATATAAGAATAAAACGATCAAAGATCGCAAGGAAGGTCCTCGGTTAGAATCATTATCTATTTCTTTGTTTAATCTCCTCATCAACGATTTACAAAAAACAGTACAAATAAAATATTCACCAGACCCTTGATGGGGATAATCTGGCCGTAGAGAATCAAACAGGAATGCAGAAAGCTTTTAATGCAGTAAAGAAATGAACAGATACATGTAGTGTCACAATAAACGAAAACGAGAATATGTCAAGACATTTGGGCCTTTTAGGAGCGGGATTCATCATGTTACTGCAGAACATGATCGACAAAGACAACGCATGTGATGTCGGGAGTCATTGACATATTTCACAACAGGGCAACATGCAATAATATAAGGCTCCAAACTACTAGTGATTAAAAGTCATCTGTATAGTTATTTTCTGCTAATGCATGCAAATCTAATAATTTAGGCCAAGGTAAAGGAAACATCTGGAGAATATGAGGAGAGAACCGGGTTGTCATCCGGGTTGTCATCTAACAAAACACTGGACTCACAACCAAGTGCACCCTTCAGTGGAACCCGTATTTGCAGAATATCGGTAAATAAGACGGCAAACAGACTGTCAAAGGAGTAAAGACAAAGAGAACAATCCATCCTCCCATCCCCCCTTCATTCATTGTCACTGTCAGATAGTCACAAAAATATAAGCAACTATGTAAAAGCTTACATGCAGCAACCGTTCCCATGACAATATCAACAGACTGAAATCGTGTACCACACGTTTCAACATCTGAACAGGTCACAGACTTAATGTACATACGTGTAAGGTGCAAATATCGCAGTCAATCTGTAAACTACGACACAACGCATTCAGTTCTCTGTACTGAATTATTCTACTTGCAAAGCTCTTTCCTGGACCTGGTAGCAGGAGATTGAGAATAACACAAAAATAATAAGAATCTGTATTTTGGTAGAAATGATGTTAAAATAATTGGAGGGGTTCATCTTAGATAAATATCTAGCTCAATATGGCATTTATCAAAAAATGATATTTGAAGTTAGAGACCTGTAAGGAAAACCATTGGCTATAGTATGTTCTCAGTCACTTGAAAAAGAGTTTGCTCCAGGGAATAGCAATATGCAGGAGTGATAGCCTTTTTTTTTCAAAAAGGGAAACAATCAGTTCAAGCAAATTAAAGCCCGGATAGTTTCAAGAGCATATTCTTTGAATTGTTAAAGTCAATAATCTAAACAAATATTGCAATGATTTTAGATAAGTTTACTCTAATCAGATAGTCAGCGTGGGTTTACTAGAGGGAGATCGTGCTTAACAAATATATTATAATTCATGAAGGAGGTTACTAAAATGATGTTTAAAGGGGCGCCAATAGATCATATTTATCTAGATTGTTTAAAGGCATTTTAAAGTGTAACTCATTAAAGATAAATTAGGAAGATACAATCACATGGGATATGGTGGGGAAGTTGTCAAATGGTTACCGGGAAGAAGGATGCGAGTGGGCATAAATAAGGAGTACTGGTGTGAAGAAAAACAGTACTTGGTTTTGGGACAACTTGTTTTATTGATATATATATATATATATATATATATATATATATATATATATATATATATATATATATATATGGTATTCCGTGGCGGAGGGGTTAAGCCGTCGATATCGTGATCAAGTGATGTGGGTTCGAAACCGGACTTCACCGTCTTTTTCACGGGTGCTTGTTGCGGAGTTCCCTGCATCTCGTAGTTGCCACCTAGTCGGCTTGTCCTTGATTTGCCACTGGGGTCGGGTGACTCGAGACGAGAGAGTGAGGATAAGAAGTAACGCAGTTAATCCTTACACAAAATATCGCTAGCATATAAATTATGCCATCATCGTCTACGATTGACGGCGTTTTTGCCTTTGCATATATATATATATATATATATATATATATATATATATATATATATATATATATATATGTATATATATATAGTGAGAGAGCGATAGAGATAGAGGGAGTGAGAGAGAGAAAAGGGGGGGGGGCGTGACAGAGGGAGTGAGAGTGAGACAGAAAGACAGACAGACAGAAAGATAGATTGATGGATGGATAAATAAATAAACTGGCGTTATAAACAACGAATTATGATAAAATATACCAACGCATTAATGTTGAAAAGTGCTGAGGGCATTATTCTTACTGATCGGAAAATCACAAATCAACAACTGACTTTTCAGCTGTCAATCATCATCGGTAGTGACAGTGCAGTTATAACAACTCTCGGATGTTTTAAGTTTTGCGCAAGATTAGTCTCACAAAAAACCACGTATTGCAAATAAAACAATTTCTTCTGAATTGTTGAAGCTTTTCAATGCTGATGGAGAGAACGTTTCAGCTTATATCGTTACATATGACGAGACCAGGGCACATATTTTTGAAACTGAGACAAAAAGACAGTCTATCTAGTTGGCATCATTGCAATCACCACGAAGAACAAAATTCAATACAACTCCTTCAGCTGGAAATGTCATGATCATTTTCTTTCGGGACATTGAAAGTGTGATTCTTGTAAGTGTGATGCAAAAAGGAGAGAGATTTAATTTGCAAGCTTACATTAAGCCTTTTTTAAAACTAGATCGACTTTTACGCAAAGTTCGGAAATTACAAATATCCATCAGGCAAGCTTCTCCTTCACTAAAATGCGCTATTTCAAACGTCTGACAGTTCGACTATACTACTCTATCCACCCATAGTGCCGATTTTGCAACTCTGATTTTCATGTTTGTCCACTCAAAGATGCACTCCGCGGGACAAGGTTTGAAGATGATGAAGAAGTTATTCATGTAGCCAAGACATGTCTATACGATTAAGACAAAATCTGGTACGAGCTAGAAATACATGCACTTGTTTCGCGCTGGCATAAAATAATACACTTTGATGGGGATTATGTTAAATAATACAGATGTTTACACGACAAATCTATGTAGATTGTGTAGAGATGTCATGCCTTTTGAATAAAGTTCTTCGTGGAAAAACGATGCGGTGCATTACGTTCTAAACGCCCTTCGTGTTAACAATTTGGACATTGACCGCAACATTCACTGATAACACACAGCTATGCAGTAGTGCCTCTTCTAAATCAGAAGTGGATCTATTGAGGTCGGATTTGGATACAATTTGTGAATGGTCTGTGAGCCGGCGAATGTAGTTTAATGTGCACAAATGCACATTCATCCAGATGGATAGATCAAATATAGAACACAATTACATTAATGGGTCAGAACAATGTTAGAATTACAGAAAAGGACAGAGAACTGGAAGTTATAATAGACCATGCAGGTGCTTTGAGGGTCCAAGTTCTGGTAGCAATGAAAAATACAATTGGAATGTTAGGTATGATAAAAAAAAACATAGGAGCAAGGAAGTAATTATCAAAATGCATAACGCACTATACACAGACATAGATTACTGTGTAAAGGTGTTGAATCTTTATCGTAGAGGATATATATATAAACACGCTGAAAAGAATACTTAAAAGAGCGACAAAGCTAGTTTCTGATAGTGAGACAGTTATGAGGAAAACTGACCTACAGTCTCTAGACAAAGAGAAGAATTCGAGGTGACTTAATACATGTTTATACGATAATCAATGAAAATGATAAATTAGACTATAACATTTCTTTTTTCAAAGTACAACCACCTACAAGTATAAGAGGGCATGGCTACAAATTAATTAAATGAAGGTCCATGTTAGATATTAGGAAATTTCTGTTTAGTGTGAGAGTGGTGAATTCTTGGAATGCATTGCCACATGCAGGGGCAATAATGAATCCACCATTAAATTGGATGCGCATAGCTTTTAGAGCAAGGAAATGTAAATACAACTGGTTGTATACAGATTCCGCAGAATCTTCTAGACCAGTAAAACAACTCTAATATTTTTTTAGTTCTAAGAATGAAGTTGAGAATATGTTCAGATAAAAAGTTATCACATTTTGTAGTTTCTGTATATTATAAAACTGTTGGCTACCAGAAACAGAAAAACAGCTTAGGTTTGTCTGTCATGGAAAGAGACAAAACGGAATGGAGATAATGGTAATGAAGGACATGTTTCCTAGAAGCAGGACGAGATCATGTTTATTGTTTGTATTTTCATGTTATTAATTGTTTTTCACTTTTTCTACAGCCTTTCACCACCTGTGCAGAAGCCACAATTATTGGCATCGATGCTGACTATGCCTTTCTAATAAATTTAAAAAATCAACTCATCTAAAAAACCTACAGTTATTCAGCACCGATCCTTAAACAACCAAAACATTAAAACAAATAATAAAACAAGCTTCAAGAAGATTATTGGAGGAGGGATGAAATATGACTAGCTCGCCGATCAACATTTCAGCTTCCAACAATGTTCTCTTCTCACTCTGCCACACGTTATTAAAGAAGAAACATGTGCTTTTGCCCGGCATCGCCTCCTTGCAGTCACAGAGTCATGACGCACTATAAAACTAGCTTCTCAGAACTTCACCACGCACCGATTGAAAGCGTCAGATGGGTTCCGAACTACACCGCGATTAGACACAGAAACGGTGGTAAAGGAGTATTATTGTGAGTTGCTAAAGTTTTCTGAACATCCATCCATCCTAACTTGATCTCAATTAAATCTTCTCCAGGCTTCTTATCGTCAGAAATCCGGCACGGATGCCACATAGGAACTCACTCTGGTTTAATAACATCATAGCATACGAGTTTAACGCCTGTGGAATATCACCCCATCTAGACTTAGAACATATCGTGCGATTACACTTCTCCAGATCACCTAACGCCTTTTCATTAAATGAACACTTGCTAGGAATTGTCACTTCATCGAGGCGGAGAAGCCAATCGAACAGGCTGGTTTTTTGGCCTTTCAACATCGGAATGGAACTCTTAACCTATTGCCGTATGATGGAAATTTCTAGTGAGTGTATATATATAATTAATTATACACAGTGTTTTACTAGAAGGCTGGGGCAGAATGTAGAATGGAAATGTCTGATGGACCTAAACATTGACCCCGACTATGTCAACATCTTTGCTAACTGCAACTCAAACTTGATACGAACCTCCCTCCTTCCCGTACAAAGACCAGTAATAGTATTCCTCTAGAAAGATGTTCGCCATTGGGACCATATCTCATGACTTCTTGTTTCCGAACGCCTGAGAGCTAAAATCAGTCAGTGTAACTGATACCTACTTCGTCATCAGCATCAATGTCAAGCTATTTAAGCGCGTGCTATAGCATATGCACACACACACTCGCAGTCTAACACACACACACACACACACACACACACACACAAACACACATGTGCATACACCCACTGACTACATGTACATGCAATGTTGCTTTTTGTGTATTCTTGTGTCTTGTTTTCTAAGATGATACGTTCTGTTTTGTGAGCTCTACCTTACATCAAAGAACCACGGACGTGAGCATACGTTATAAATGAGCTTACATCCTACATGACTACGACCTTATCTTACATATTACATAACTACGACCTGATCTTACATTTTACATCACTACGACTTGATCTTACATATTACATGACTATGACAATATCTTACATATTATATGACTACGACCTGAGCTTACATATTACATGACTACGACCTGAGCTTACATCTTACATGACTACGACCTGAGCTTACATCTTACAGGACCACGACCTGATCTGATATTTTACATGACCACAACCTGATCTTTTATCGTGCTTGACTTCGATTTGATTTTGCATCTTACATGACTAGGACCTGAGCGTATATCTTTCATGCTTACGACTTGATCTTACATTTCATAACTACAGCCCCATCTTACATCTTACATGACTACGTCATGATCTTGCATGACTTCGTCATGATCTTATATGAATATGAACTGATCTTACCACTTATATGACTACGACCTGAGCTTACTTCTTACATGACTACGATATGATATTACATCTTGCAGGACTATGACCTGAGCTCACATATTAAATGACTAGGTCCTGAGCTCACATTTTGCATGACTACGACCTGAGCTTGCATCTTACATTACTGCGACCTGATCTTACATCTTACATGACTGCAATATGAGCTTACATGTTACATCACTATGACCTGATCTTGCATTTTACATGACTTCACCATGAGCTTACATGAATGATGACTACAACCTGAGCTTGCATCTTACATGACTGCTACCTGAGCTAAATATTATATGACTACGACCTGAGCTTATATCTTACATGACTACCACCTTTGCCGAGTTAAGAAACCATATTCGTGGAGATAAATTAAATTAAATTTGTTTACAATTAAATACACTTCTATTTACTCCAGCAGACAAGATATTCTCGTATTGGTGTACTTATGACAGCCGTGATGCATGTTTTCTGGCAACTATATCCCAATTGCAGTCAAGATATTTACTACGTGTCAATACAACAGTTCTTCTTGAACATGGCATTATCATAAACACATGCGGGCACACATTGTTAAGGACTAACCAGTACTACTAAGCCTGCCATGGGTGTGGCGTATTTTTACTATAAAAGTCGGTTCCAATTAATAGGAATGTCGTTATTACAACTACAGACTGAATCTCAATTTCAGCAGCGACGAATTAAATACATTATTCGCTTGTGGCCTGCCAGCGGTCATGGCTTGTTCAATGTTATCTTATATATGTTTGATAACAGTCCTGATTTTTGACGATCAGTGTATACGTGATCACCTCAGTGCTCGTCATGTACTATCCTCACTCGTATGTTGATATGTGTTCTTCTGTAAAAATCACTTTCAAAGTATCTGAAATGACGGGCCTGATTAATGTTCATGTTGTTGACACTAAAATCGTGGTGAAGTCGGTGATCTACTTACCTGTATAGTTTAATTAATCGATGTTTCTTCTGATTCTTTGCGTACGTGATCTTTGGTCATATTATGTCTGCAGGTCAGTCGATATGATGAGATCTGAAGTCTTCATCATGTCAGAGCGGCTGCACACAGCTTTTGTTTTAGCTTCGTGCTCTCTAGCCAGGCCTGGTATCTAGATTCACTATAGAGTGAGCACCCTTGTATTATATGTTCAAAATGATGGTCCCATTTTTGACATTGACACTCGTCAGTGTGTGAGATCTTTAGTCGGTATAAATGTTCCAGAAGACTGCAGTGGCCTTGTCACTGGTGTACTACTCTTCATTGTGTAACTTTTACATGCATTGTTAACAGCAATTGTAACTGTACAGTAGATGAGACGTTGTTTGACTATAAATATAAATTCATGTACTAAACGTTGTTCCGTATCTGGTAGTGCAATATAACCAGCTCTATTTATTATTATACCGATATAGATGTTAGTGGAAAAAAAAGCCACAGGATCACAATTGTGAAAGCACACCCATGTTGCACTCATGTTGTTATGCCATTGTATCACACAGCCATCCAGTGACATCACCAGTCTGTGTCTACTTACTATATCAAATGCATTTCCTTGGTCAAACAATGGAATGTTGGTATGTGTGTCGTAATACATCTTTCTCTTGTACATATGTCTTAAGGTGAATCAAGTATCAATACAGTTATGTACCAACAGAAACAGAAACGATCATCGTCCAACGTGTTTCAATCATCACTAACAAGCGACAATAGACTGTATGTATCTGTAATTCTTTTATTGTCGATTTACTCCAACTCAGTATTATATAACCATGTTCCCAACCTTCTGGAAGTCTTTTGTCTTGTTACGCCTTTGTACACATCATCAACCACGTCTATGAATGTTTCAAAAACATACTTGAATTGTCTCATGTGAGCCGCCGGATACATTAGCTCTGTATTGAGAAACGATTTCTTGTCATATATGTCTGATGTGGAATTAAAAAGCCAATCTTTGAACCATAGCGAATTAACTTTTTTGTAAAATGATTTTTGAAGAGGTTTTCATATTCATGTTATATATTTACCTTATTTCTTCCATGTTTCTTCCTTGGTTGCTATGCTTACTCTGTTCGTTAGCTCTCATTAAATGTAGTCTTACAGCCCATTGAACCACAGCAATGTCTTGTTGAGTTTCATTTAGTCTCTGAATATTCCTGAATGTCATCATTCCCTAACACTGTTACCTGTATGGTTTTCCCATGTGACAGTTCTAGTGCAGCATTTGTTATTGAGTACTTCTGACATGCCTGTTTATAAGTTCGCACATTCACTGTTAACGTCCTCATCAAAAAGTAGTTGGCTTGTTGTAAACCGCCCGCGTGTCTAGGCATACATCAGTATCGACACACACTTTTGTTTAATTTTTTTTAGATCATGTCGAGTACTCTGTGCTGTAGTTTCTGATCACTGTTCATCGAGGTCTTGTGTTTTATTGTAAAATGTCAACATATATGTAAGGATTACGATGGAATTATTGACACCTCTATTATAGTCCCGTCTTTTAATTCATGAACAAGGTCCGAAGCAGTTATCTACAAAACTGCATGTCAGATCCAAATGATGTTTTGCATGCAACCATAGAATATTCATGACGCTAACATATTGGTATTATTTAGTTCATATATGTTAAAACATTTGCACATCGGCGAAATATATTGATCTTTTAGGACCATTGCAAATAAATGACATTAAATTTAAGATTTTACAGTACGAACTTAATCTCTCGTCAAATGTTGTTCAAAGGCGTATCTCCTTAATGTCTTTATACATCAATTGATAGTTTCTGTTTCCCTTTATGCACAAACGTAAAAATGGCACCAATATGAGACAGTTAGTACATCATTTTGGTGACACGGGAAAATATGATTGAAAATGTTGGGGAACTGTTTGGCTTAAGTGACCATCAAAGCATCCGTTGGGATTTTATTTGCAGGGAAAGAAGTAAAGATAAACACGCGAATATACGACTACTCTAAGGCAGATGCTAACAGGATGAAAGAGGCAGCGAACCACATAATCTGGAAAGATATTGTCGAAGGAACAGATTGTGAACGGGAGTGGGAGAATTTTAAAACAGTTCTAGAAACGCTAAAAGAGAAATGTGTTCCATGTAGGGAGGTAAACCCCAAGCGAGAAAAGTTGATAACTAAATTTGTAGTTAAATGTAGAAGAGCTAAGAATAAAGCATGGAAAAAATATATGGAGGCAGGTAAATCAAAAGACACATATTTAAAATATTTGGACAAGCAGAACATATCTCAGAAAGTGAATAAAGCAGCAAAAATAGACTTCGAAAAAAAAACATGCTCAGATGATTAAGACTGATAGTAAAAGCGTCTTCTTTTATGTCAGAAATAAGCAAAGAACGAAAAACAAACTAGACCCCTTCATAGACTGTATAGGGAAAGTAATACGTGAGAATAGGGTAGTCAGCTAATCTACTCAGTCAGTACTTTGGCACATTCTGCACAAAAGAGGACTGCTCCAGGATCCCAGAGCCTATAGATATTTTTCAAAGAGACATAGATACAGCGGGATTAAGATATCAATAGTCCTTTTTCTACCTCGCTTGATATAAGTGCACTATGAGTCCTGTCCAATCAAACGATCGAAGGATGATCTAGACCAAGCGCTCCTTCGTTTCTCTGGGTCAAAAAATAGCAATATAAATTACCCATCTTAAATTCCCTGCGAGAAAAAAAAACTGGTATTGTAAAACGGTAACCTTCTGCAATTTATAAATGTACTTCAAACTAAACTCAGTTTGAAATGGTTTAAATGTCCTTTTTGAAAAAGCAACTACATGTCACATTAACTACAAACTATGATATTGGGATACATCTATAAGTGAACGACATTTTCGCATGAATAACCTTGGTTGTTTTCGGAATTCATAAAAATGTCTAATTGCGGCAGGAGATAATAAGGAATGTGTTTTTAACTCAATGTATTTCTTCTTCTTCTTCATCGAACGCAGTCAGACAGTAACCATTATTTTTTCGAAAAAAGCAGCCGTCATCCTGAGGCTGTCGACACTGCCATAGAGCTTGTCTAGTGTTGCCACTGGTGATGGCCACATCTGCTCTCTCTGATCCTCGTATGTCGGGCAGTTTTGCAGCAAATGCTCAGCGGTCATTTTTCCGGTACCACACGGGCATTCGTCGGTACCATCTATCTTCAATTTGCTGAATAGGTGGTACCTGAGACTATTGTGGCCAGTGCCAAGTCTGAAGACCACGACCTGCTCTTTTCTGTTCAACTGGTAATAGGCATCGTTTTTGATGTAGCCAGTATGTTCGGTTTCCCATTTGGTCATGTATCTAGCTCTAATAAGCCGTTTTGACTCTTCGTATGTCATACTAGTATCAGGTTGTGGTTAACTCAATGTATTTGAATGTCAAACATCTATTTTTAAAACAGGACGACTGAGTACCGCATGCATGTTAAAATTATGTCTAATTCAGTGAGGTTGTTTTTTAATATTGGCTAATAAATACATTTTTCAAAAGACATCAAATTTCTTAGAGAGGAAAAATATTTCCATAACGTCATGTATATTCTAAGGTTGCATGCGAAAAATCATTTAGGTCTGACATGCAGTTTAGTAGAAATTGTCTTCAGACCTTGATTATGAATTAAAAGACAGACTATAAGAGTATGTCTTTTTAGGATTCAATCAATGTGGGATGCACATAGCGTTCGAATTCGTCTGCAACCATATGATATGACTATATCGGTGATGGACATTAGTGTTTGTGATTACTATGCATTTCTCACGTTATGCATTCAAAAGTCCTTGGTCATTCATGTGTTGTTCTAACGAAGCGTCACGTGGCATTCATATGAAATTATTCGTTTTAAATATTTGTCATACCTGTCTGCCATTAAAATGGTTAAGGACTCTTCATGAGAGTATTTATAATATTGGAAAACAGTATTGGAATATATCTTCTCTTTGAGCGTCATGACATGTCGTTGTATTGGAAGTAGACATAGATTATCGTCACTGACTAAACACTTGCAACCGTGTGTAGACGAAAGTTTTGTCCACTGATGTACTCGCATGATATATCCACAAACAATGTCGACTTAGTATGTGTGGGGAAGATAGTCTGCAGCAAGTGTGATGATCTTTCATAAATGCGACACAGCACCACACAAATCCACATTTGTCCTTGGTCTGTACGATGTTCTGCTATTTATTGATCGTTACGGTTATATTGAAACGCAACAATTGGAGAAGATGTAGTCCAGTTCCGGGATGGAACGCGTAGCCCATTTAGACACAAGGAAACTTATGAACAGGGCCTCAGACTTCTAAAATGTGCACGATGCAAGAAGCTGTTGATGGCTAACACGTTCTGGTATAACAAGTCGTCTAGACTGTTCGACATGGACGTGCACAGCCAAATTGATTATATACTGGGCCAGATGAGGTTTAGATCTAGCATCAACAGTGACAAAACGAGAAGTTTTCCCTGGGCGGATATGGAAAGCGATCATAATCTTGTTATGATGACCATACGTCTGCTATTAAAGAGCGTAGCAGAGAAAGAAATGACTAGACTGAAAATTGACCTAGACAAACTAAAAGATCCAAACATAATTGACGTATTATAATTAAAGGATTGGGGAGATGTGCTAAACTGTTTGCTCTCAGACAGGGATAGGATACTAAAAACGTAACATAGTCTCTTAACTCAGCACTCATAGATGCATATAGTAACATCCATCCTGAGATGTGACCAACCAAAAAAGAAACTGGGTGACCAGATAAATTATATACCTTTGCGATTGAAGAAGGTCACTGTAAATCCAAACACATTCACTTGATTAGGTCGGCAGGTATTAATAAGTCAAGAAAGCAATACAACAAAAGGTGAGAGGCGAATTAAACTTGGACATTTGAGCAATATAAACACATCGAAGAGCGATTAGACAAATATCACGATAATGGAGCATACAAGTTGGTCAAAGAACTAGTAACACCTAGACATGGCAGAAACTTTATAATACAGGATAAAAGTGCCACTCATCGACACACGTATCGGGTCCGACTCTTGCTGAACACGAGCTCAAACAATTGTTTTGAAGAAACTTTCATTATTGTGCATAATGTCAATACTGTTACAGAGACGTATGGACATCTTTAAAACACCATTTATATATATATATATATATAGCACTATACTGGATACGTTTGAAAGAAGAACTGTAAAATCAGATGGCTGATTTGAAAAAGGAAGTGAAGGATATGACACCCGCCGTTGATACCAAACTCGCTGCACTGACTACATTCACGTAGAGTCCAATTTCAAGAACTATGTTCATGTCTGCTTCAGTTAGATGCCACCTCCATAACCAGCTCGCATTACAAATGAGTATTTGCTACATCTCAGTGACAGCACACACAGTGAAGCACAACAACTGAACATAACACAAATGAGTATTGGCTACATCTCAGTGACAGCACACACAGTGAAGCACAACTGCACAGAACACAAATGAGTATTGGCTACGTCTCAGTGACAGCACAAAAAGTTAACACAACACAAATGTATCATGTCATAAATACATGTATTGATCCTGCATGGAAATCAAACAACATTCCACAAAATCATAAGTGACGAGAAAATCCAAGCAAATCAATGCATAAGGAGCGATAGGTCGAAAAGAATTATGAGCTCTCCTCGTGTGACAATTCTGTCAACTCCAACAGCTACTGACTCCACCATATGCTAGCGCAGAATGGACACGTTAGGCATCTAACCATTCGCTGAAGTGACTGACAGCGTGCCATCGATCATATCACCAGGATGCCACAAAATCTCACGAGATTTGATCATGCGCAATAAGAGTACACTGTGCGACTTATGTATGTGATGATATGATAGTGCTCGAAAAATGCATCTTTACCATATGTTGTAAGAGTTGCACAGATTGTTAAACTTTCAAAAACATGGTGGACAAAAGTTATTGTAATAACTATAGCCGGGTCTCTCTACAGTAGCGCTCTACTCAGTGCTGTGGGTATTCATTGCCAGAGTAATCTTGCTATTGTTTCACACTTTACCTGGTCGTGCACATCTGAAATCGCAGTGTGGATTTGGGTCAGAGAGATCAACGATCGACTTCATTAATTTCACTTTAGACAGTTCAGGAAAAGACACGTGAGCAGAATACGTTTATGGTATGGCTTCCATTGACCCGAGATAAGCATTTTATTTGGTTAGCAGGTGTAGTCTTCCAAAAGCCTCTCCAAAATAGACTTGCCATACAAACTGCTAATAATATCATATTTTGAAGTAATGTATGTTCAGTCCAATTGGGTGGCAACATATCACAATCACGAATCATTTGCTGTAGTGTAAAGCAAGGCTGCATCCTAGCGCCGATGATGTGCGTAATCTGGTTTCCCCTTTACTGACGCACCCAATTGGTAACGCACATGAGATAATCTGCCTTCACACTAGGTCGACTGTTTAACCTTGAAAGGCCCAATGCCACAACGACGATATGAGAGATCACTACCAGGGACTTGCTTTTCGTTGAATTGTCACCCCCTGTCAGTAGGAACTGGAGAGCTTGACATATCGCTTCTCTCTTGCCTCCAATGATTTTGAGCTAAATAGGGTTCAGTAAAATGAATATGCTGAAGCAAGAAGTAGATGGCACACCAGCTCTTGACAAATACAAGTTTGAACTGGTGTATATACACCATTTCACGCACCTGTGGTCACTCATCAGCGAAACGCTTTCTCTGGATCCAGAAATACACAATTGATTTGGCAAACCTGTGGAGTTACACTCACAATGTTATTTAGGCAGACATGACATTCACAAATAAAACAATGAAACCGATTAAGAATATATGTGTCGTTAGCAATCTCAATTGGGCAGCGAAACGTGAGCAACCTGCGTCAAAGAAGAACACATGTTTAACACTTTCTATTTACAAGGACTGCGATCCAGTCTTATAACATCATAGATGGTCAGCGTGACAAATGCAGAGATGCACTCTCGTACCGTTCTTTCAAGTATAGCTCTCGTCATACAGCGAATAATACGAAGACATGGCTGTGCTCTCTGCATGGAAGATGATCGCAATTATGATGGTACCATCTAAGGACAGCTGCAGGATGACACTAGAAAAGTCGTCAAACCACATAAGAGGTTCAAAGATATTTGAAAAGCGCAAAGTGAATGTCCTAAGCATGATTCTGACATCATGTAAAAGCAAATCTGCAGACAGCCCTAAGAAGAGATGCGTCCTGAAGGATGAAAAGGAGTTCTAGCAGCACGGAGATGCGAAACGACAACGTCAGCAGGAGAAATAACGCAGGATTGCAAATTATAGAGTGGTCAAACCGTTTGCCTCGTGTTCAGACGGTCGGGGTTTGATTTCGAGCTGCGACAGTCGGTCCATGATGTCAATTTTTTATGTGCTTTGTGCGATGCTCTCAACAGATGGGGTACCCATCTGCCGAGAGAGATAGAGCTAAAATGCGGAAAACACCCGAGGCAATGAAGTCGAGACCCCGCTTAAAATTTTTTTTAAAATTTTTTTAATGGACTATGCTATACTATACTATAAAGCAATATTAGCCAGAATAAACTATCGCGCTCATTGAAATCGCCGAATTTTATCTGAAACGGCTCTATTGTACGTTAATTATGTGGGCATATTTAGCACACATATTATTGATTGTTGGACACCAAGATAGTCCACCGGAAACCCGACGGCCTTACAAATGTGATGCTAACACATCAACCAACAAAGTTATATATACAAATATAGGTTGTCAAAGTGCTATTTTAAAAATATAAAAGTTGAGCAAACGAAATCAAAGTAAAAATGCCGATTCACGCCGAACGGCGTTAGGAAAATGTGATGTTTGATCCATATTATTTGCCGACCTACCCACATATTGGGTGATGTGGTCAGTATACGCTGGCCGACTTTACTTTTAGATGTGTTTTCTGAGATCGAAAAAACAAATATCGCACCAAACTACAGATTGAACCAAGGCGCTAACATTTACTCAAATGTTAGTTAAGCAAGTAAATGATATTTGGTGGTACAATCACGAATCATGTTCTGTGGTGTAAAGCAAGGATCCGTCCTATACACACATGATAGTTAAGCAAGTAAATGATATTTGGTGGTACAATTACGAATCATGTTCTGTGGTGTAAAGCAAGGATCCGTCCTAAACACACATGATAGTTAAGCAAGTAAATGATATTTGGTGGTACAATCACGAATCATGTTCTGTGGTGTAAAGCAAGGATCCGTCCTATACACACATGATAGTTAAGCAAGTAAATGATATTTGGTGGTACAATCACGAATCATGTTCTGTGGTGTAAAGCAAGGATCCGTCCTATACACACATGATAGTTAAGTAAGTAAATGATATTTGGTGGGACAATCACGTATCATGTTCTGTGGTGTAAAGCAAGGATCCGTCCTATACACACATGATAGTTAAGCAAGTAAATGATATTTAGTGGTACAATCACGAATCATGTTCTGTGGTGTAAAGTAAGGATCCGTCCTATACACACTTGATAGTTAAGCAAGTAAATGATATTTGGTGGTACAATCACATATCATGTTCTGTGGTGTAAAGCAAGGATCCGTCCTATACACACATGATAGTTAAGCAAGTAAATGATATTTGGTGGTACAATCACGAATCATGTTCTGTGGTGTAAAGCAAGGATCCGTCCTATACACACATGATAGTTAAGCAAGTAAATGATATTTGGTGGTACAATCACGAATCATGTTATGTGGTGTAAAGCAAGGATCCGTCCTATACACACATGATAGTTAAGCAAGTAAATGATATTTGGTGGTACAATCACATATCATGTTCTGTGGTGTAAAGCAAGGATCCGTCCTATACACACATGATAGTTAAGAAAGTAAATGATATTTGGTGGTACAATCACGAATCATATTCTGTGGTGTAAAGCAGGGATCCGTCCTATACACACATGATAGTTAAACAAGTAAATGATATTTGGTGGTACAATCACAAATCATGTTCTGTGGTGTAAAGAAAGGATCCGTCCTATTAACACATGATAGTTAAGCAAGTAAATGATAGTTAATGGTACAATCACGAATCATGTTCTGTGGTGTAAAGCAAGGATGCGTCCTATACACACATGATAGTTAAGCAAGTAAATGGTATTTGGTGGTACATCACGAATCATGTTCTGGGGTGTAAAGCAAAGATCCGTCTTATACACACATGATAGTTAAGCAAGTAAATGATATTTGGTGGTACAATCACGAATCATGTTCTGTGGTGTAAAGCAAGGATCCGTCCTATACACACATGATAGTTAAGCAAGTAAATGATATTTGGTGGTACAATCACGAATCATGTTCTGTAGTGTAAAGCAAAGATCCGTCCTATACATACATGATAGTTAAGCAAGTAAATGATATTTGGTGGTACAATCACGAATCATGTTCTGTGGTGTAAAGAAAGGATCCGTCCTATTAACACATGATAGTTAAGCAAGTAAATGATAGTTGGTGGTACAATCACGAATCATGTTCTGTGGTGTAAAGCAAGGATCCGTCCTATACACACATGATAGTTAAGCAAGTAAATGATATTTGGTGGTACAATCACGAATCATGTTCTGTGGTGTAAAGCAAGGATTTGTCCTATACACACATGATAGTTAAGCAAATAAATGATATTCAGTGGTACAATCACGAATCATGTTCTGTGGTGTAAAGCAAGGATCCGTCCTATACACACACGATAGTTAAGCAAGTAAATGATAGTTGGTGGTACAATCACGAATCATGTTCTGTGGTGTAAAGCAAGGATCCGTCCTATACACACATGATAGTTAAGCAAGTAAATGATATTTGGTGGTACAATTACGAATCATGTTCTGTGGTGTAAAGCAAGGATCCGTCCTAAACACACATGATAGTTAAGCAAGTAAATGATATTTGGTGGTACAATCACGAATCATGTTCTGTGGTGTAAAGCAAGGATCCGTCCTATACACACATGATAGTTAAGCAAGTAAATGATATTTGGTGGTACAATCACGAATCATGTTCTGTGGTGTAAAGCAAGGATCCGTCCTATACACACATGATAGTTAAGTAAGTAAATGATATTAGGTGGGACAATCACGTATCATGTTCTGTGGTGTAAAGCAAGGATCCGTCCTATACACACATGATAGTTAAGCAAGTAAATGATATTTAGTGGTACAATCACGAATCATGTTCTGTGGTGTAAAGTAAGGATCCGTCCTATACACACTTGATAGTTAAGCAAGTAAATGATATTTGGTGGTACAATCACATATCATGTTCTGTGGTGTAAAGCAAGGATCCGTCCTATACACACATGATAGTTAAGCAAGTAAATGATATTTGGTGGTACAATCACGAATCATGTTCTGTGGTGTAAAGCAAGGATCCGTCCTATACACACATGATAGTTAAGCAAGTAAATGATATTTGGTGGTACAATCACGAATCATGTTCTGTGGTGTAAAGCAAGGATCCGTCCTATACACACATGATAGTTAAGCAAGTAAATGATATTTGGTGGTACAATCACATATCATGTTCTGTGGTGTAAAGCAAGGATCCGTCCTATACACACATGATAGTTAAGAAAGTAAATGATATTTGGTGGTACAATCACGAATCATATTCTGTGGTGTAAAACAGGGATCCGTCCTATACACACATGATAGTTAAACAAGTAAATGATATTTGGTGGTACATCACGAATCATGTTCTGGGGTGTAAAGCAAAGATCCGTCTTATACACACATGATAGTTAAGCAAGTAAATGATATTTGGTGGTACAATCACGAATCATGTTCTGTGGTGTAAAGCAAGGATCCGTCCTATACACACATGATAGTTAAGCAAGTAAATGATATTTGGTGGTACAATCACGAATCATGTTCTGTAGTGTAAAGCAACGATCCGTCCTATACATACATGATAGTTAAGCAAGTAAATGATATTTGGTGGTACAATCACGAATCATGTTCTGTGGTGTAAAGAAAGGATCCGTCCTATACACACATGATAGTTAAGCAAGTAAATGATATTTGGTGGTACAATCACGAATCATGTTCTGGTGTGTAAAGCAAGGATCCGTCCTTTACACACATGATAGTTAAGCAAGTAAATGATATTTGGTGGTACAATCACGAATCATGTTCTGTGGTGTAAAGCAAGGATCCGTCCTATACACACATGATAGTTAAGTAAGTAAATGATATTTGGTGGTACAATCACGAATCATGTTCTGTGGTGTAAAGCAAGGATCCGTCCTATACACACATGATAGTTAAGGAAGTAAATGATATTTAGTGGTACAATCACGAATCATGTTCTGTGGTGTAAAGCAAGGATCAGTCCTATACACACATGATAATTAAGCAAGTAAATGATATTTGGTGGTACAATCACGAATCATGTTCTGTGGTGTAAAGCAAGGATCCGTCCTATACACACATGATAGTTAAGCAAATAAATTATATTCAGTGGTACAATCACGAATCATGTTCTGTGGTGTAAAGCAAGGATCCGTCCTATACACACATGATAGTTAAGCAAGTAAATGATATTTGGTGGTACAATCACGAATCATGTTCTGTTCTGTAAAGCAAAGATCTGTCCCATACACACATGATAGTTAAGCAAGTAAATGATATTTGGTGGTACAATCACGAATCATGTTCTGTAGTGTAAAGCAAAGATCCGTCCTATACACACATGATAGTTAAGCAAGTAAATGATATTTGGTGGTACAATCACGAATCATGTTCTGTGGTGTAAAGAAAGGATCCGTCCTATTAACACATGATAGTTAAGCAAGTAAATGATAGTTGGTGGTACAATCACGAATCATGTTCTGTGGTGTAAAGCAAGGATCAGTCCTATACACACATGATAGTTAAGCAAGTAAATGATAGTTGGTGGTACAATCACGAATCATGTTCTGTGGTGTAAAGCAAGGATCCGTCCTATACACACATGATAGTTAAGCAAGTACATGATATTTGGTGGTACAATCACGAATCATGTTCTGTGGTGTAAAGCAAGGATCTGTCCTATACACACATGATAGTTAAGCAAGTAAATGATATTTGGTGGTACAATCACGAATCATGTTCTGTGGTGTAAAGCAAAGATCCGTCCTATACACACATGATAGTTAAGCAAGTAAATGATATTTGGTGGTACAATCACGAATCATGTTCTGTGGTGTAAAGCAAGGATCCGTCCTATACACACATGATAGTTAAGCAAGTAAATGATATTTAGTGGTACAATCACGAATCATGTTCTGTGGTGTAAAGCAAGGATCCGTCCTATACACACATGATAATTAAGCAAGTAAATGATATTTGGTGGTACAATCACGAATCATGTTCTGTTCTGTAAAGCAAGCATCCGTCCTATACACACATGATAGTTAAGCAAGTAAATTATATTTGGTGGTACAATCACGAATCATGTTCTGTGGTGTAAAGCAAGGATCCGTCCTATACACACATGATAGTTAAGCAAGTAACTGATATTTGGTGGTACAATCACGAATCATGTTCTGTGGTGTAAAGCAAGGATCGGTCCTATACACACATGATAGTTAAGCAAGTAAATGATACTTGGTGGAACAATCACATATCATGTTCTGTGGTGTAAAGCAAGGATCCGTCCTATACACACATGATAGTTAAGAAAGTAAATGATATTTGGGGGTACAATCACGAATCATGTTCTGTGGTGTAAAGCAAGGATCCGTCCTATACACACATGATAGTTAAGCAAGTAAATGATATTTGGTGGTACAATAACGAATCATGTTCTGTGGTGTAAAGCAAGGATCCGTCCTATACACACATGATAGTTAAGCAAGTAAATGATATTTGGTGGTACAATCACGAATCATGTTCTGTAGTGTAAAGCAAAGATCCATCCTATACACACATGATAGTTAAGCAAGTAAATGATATTTGGTGGTACAATCACGAATCATGTTCTGTGGTGTAAAGCAAGGATCCGTCCTATACACACATGATAGTTAAGCAAGTAAATGATATTTAGTGGTACAATCACGAATCATGTTCTGTGGTGTAAAGCAAGGATCCGTCCTATACACACATGATAGTTAAGCAAGTAAATGATATTTGGTGGTACAATCACGAATCATGTTCTGTTCTGTAAAGCAAGGATCCGTCCTATACACACATGATAGTTAAGTAAGTAAATGATATTTGGTGGTACAATCACGAATCATGTTCTGTGGTGTAAAGCAAGCATCCGTCCTATACACACATGATAGTTAAGCAAGTAAATGATATTTGGTGGTACAATAACGAATCATGTTCTGTGGTGTAAAGCAAGGATCCGTCCTATACACACATGATAGTTAAGCAAGTAAATGATATTTGGTGGTACAATCACGAATCATGTTCTGTAGTGTAAAGCAAAGATCCGTCCTATACACACATGATAGTTAAGCAAGTAAATGATATTTGGTAGTACAATCACGAATCATGTTCTGTGGTGTAAAGAAAGGATCCGTCCTATTAACACATGATAGTTAAGCAAGTAAATGATAGTTATTGGTACAATCACGAATCATGTTCTGTGGTGTAAAGCAAGGATCCGTCCTATACACACATGATAGTTAAGCAAGTAAATGATATTTGGTGGTACAATCACGAATCATGTTCTGTGGTGTAAAGCAAGGATCCGTCCTATACACACATGATAGTTAAGCAAGTAAATGATAGTTGGTGGTACAATCACGGATCATGTTCTGGTGTGTAAAGCAAGGATCCGTCCTTTACACACATGATAGTTAAGCAAGTAAATGATATTTGGTGGTACAATCACGAATCATGTTCTGTGGTGTAAAGCAAGGATCCGTCCTATACACACATGATAGTTAAGTAAGTAAATGATATTTGGTGGTACAATCACGAATCATGTTCTGTGGTGTAAAGCAAGGATCCGTCCTATACACACATGATAGTTAAGCAAGTAAATGATATTTAGTGGTACAATCACGAATCATGTTCTGTGGTGTAAAGCAAGGATCCGTCCTATACACACATGATAGTTAAGCAAGTAAATGATATTTGGTGGTACAATCACGAATCATGTTCTGTTCTGTAAAGCAAGCATCCGTCCTATACACACATGATAGTTAAGCAAGTAAATTATATTTGGTGGTACAATCACGAATCATGTTCTGTGGTGTAAAGCAAGGATCCGTCCTATACACACATGATAGTTAAGCAAGTAACTGATATTTGGTGGTACAATCACGAATCATGTTCTGTGGTGTAAAGCAAGGATCGGTCCTATACACACATGATAGTTAAGCAAGTAAATGATATTTGGTGGAACAATCACATATCATGTTCTGTGGTGTAAAGCAAGGATCCGTCCTATACACACATGATAGTTAAGAAAGTAAATGATATTTGGGGGTTCAATCACGAATCATGTTCTGTGGTGTAAAGCAAGGATCCGTCCTATACACACATGATAGTTAAGCAAGTAAATGATATTTGGTGGTACAATAACGAATCATGTTCTGTGGTGTAAAGCAAGGATCCGTCCTATACACACATGATAGTTAAGCAAGTAAATGATATTTGGTGGTACAATCACGAATCATGTTCTGTAGTGTAAAGCAAAGATCCATCCTATACACACATGATAGTTAAGCACGTAAATGATATTTGGTGGTACAATCACGAATCATGTTCTGTGGTGTAAAGCAAGGATCCGTCCTATACACACATGATAGTTAAGCAAGTAAATGATATTTAGTGGTACAATCACGAATCATGATCTGTGGTGTAAAGCAAGGATCCGTCCTATACACACATGATAGTTAAGCAAGTAAATGATATTTGGTGGTACAATCACGAATCATGTTCTGTTCTGTAAAGCAAGGATCCGTCCTATACACACATGATAGTTAAGCAAGTAAATTATATTTGGTGGTACAATCACGAATCATGTTCTGTGGTGTAAAGCAAGGATCCGTCCTATACACACATGATAGTTAAGTAAGTAAATGATATTTGGTGGTACAATCACGAATCATGTTCTGTGGTGTAAAGCAAGCATCCGTCCTATACACACATGATAGTTAAGCAAGTAAATGATATTTAGTGGTACAATAACGAATCATGTTCTGTGGTGTAAAGCAAGGATCCGTCCTATACACACATGATAGTTAAGCAAGTAAATGATATTTGGTGGTACAATCACGAATCATGTTCTGTAGTGTAAAGCAAAGATCCGTCCTATACACACATGATAGTTAAGCAAGTAAATTATATTTGGTAGTACAATCACGAATCATGTTCTGTGGTGTAAAGAAAGGATCCGTCCTATTAACACATGATAGTTAAGCAAGTAAATGATAGTTATTGGTACAAACACGAATCATGTTCTGTGGTGTAAAGCAAGGATCCGTCCTATACACACATGATAGTTAAGCAAGTAAATGATATTTGGTGGTACAATCACGAATCATGTTCTGTGGTGTAAAGCAAGGATCCGTCCTATACACACATGATAGTTAAGCAAGTAAATGATAGTTGGTGGTACAATCACGAATCATGTTCTGGTGTGTAAAGCAAGGATCCGTCCTTTACACACATGATAGTTAAGCAAGTAAATGATATTTGGTGGTACAATCACGAATCATGTTCTGTGGTGTAAAGCAAGGATCCGTCCTATACACACATGATAGTTAAGTAAGTAAATGATATTTGGTGGTACAATCACGAATCATGTTCTGTGGTGTAAAGCAAGGATCCGTCCTATACACACATGATAGTTAAGCAAGTAAATGATATTTGGTGGTACAATCAAGATTCATGTTCTGTTCTGTAAAGCAAGCATCCGTCCTATACACACATGATAGTTAAGCAAGTAAATTATATTTGCTGGTACAATCACGAATCATGTTCTGTGGTGTAAAGCAAGGATCCGTCCTATACACACATGATAGTTAAGCAAGTAACTGATATTTGGTGGTACAATCACGAATCATGTTCTGTGGTGTAAAGCAAGGATCGGTCCTATACACACATGATAGTTAAGCAAGTAAATGATATTTGGTGGAACAATCACGAATCATGTTCTGTGGTGTAAAGCAAGGATCCGTCCTATACACACATGATAGTTAAGCAAGTAAATGATATTTGGTGGTACAATCACGAATAATGTTCTGTTCTGTAAAGCAAGCATTCGTCCTATACACACATGATAGTTAAGCAAGTAAATTATATTTGGTGATACAATCACGAATCATGTTCTGTGGTGTAAAGCAAGGATCCGTCCTATACACACATGATAGTTAAGCAAGTAACTGATATTTGGTGGTACAATCACGAATCATGTTCTGTGGTGTAAAGCAAGGATCGGTCCTATACACACATGATAGTTAAGCAAGTAAATGATATTTGGTGGAACAATCACATATCATGTTCTGTGGTGTAAAGCAAGGATCCGTCCTATACACACATGATAGTTAAGAAAGTAAATGATATTTGGGGGTACAATTACGAATCATGTTCTGTGGTGTAAAGCAAGGATCCGTCCTATACACACATGATAGTTAAGCAAGTAAATGATATTTGGTGGTACAATAACGAATCATGTTCTGTGGTGTAAAGCAAGGATCCGTCCTATACACACATGATAGTTAAGCAAGTAAATGATATTTGGTAGTACAATCACGAATCATGTTCTGTAGTGTAAAGCAAAGATCCGTCCTATACACACATGATAGTTAAGCAAGTAAATGATATTTGGTAGTACAATCACGAATCATGTTCTGTGGTGTAAAGAAAGGATCCGTCCTATTAACACATGATAGTTAAGCAAGTAAATGATAGTTATTGGTACAATCACGAATCATGTTCTGTGGTGTAAAGCAAGGATCCGTCCTATACACACATGATAGTTAAGCAAGTAAATGATATTTGGTGGTACAATCACGAATCATGTTCTGTGGTGTAAAGCAAGGATCCGTCCTATACACACATGATAGTTAAGCAAGTAAATGATAGTTGGTGGTACAATCACGAATCATGTTCTGGTGTGTAAAGCAAGGATCCGTCCTTTACACACATGATAGTTAAGCAAGTAAATGATATTTGGTGGTACAATCACGAACCATGTTCTGTTCTGTAAAGCAAGCATCCGTCCTATACACACATGATAGTTAAGCAAGTAAATTATATTTGGTGGTACAATCACGAATCATGTTCTGTGGTGTAAAGCAAGGATCCGTCCTATACACACATGATAGTTAAGCAAGTAACTGATATTTGGTGGTACAATCACGAATCATGTTCTGTGGTGTAAAGCAAGGATCGGTCCTATACACACATGATAGTTAAGCAAGTAAATGATATTTGGTGGAACAATCACGAATCATGTTCTGTGGTGTAAAGCAAGGATCGGTCCTATACACACATGATAGTTAAGCAAGTAAATGATATTTGGTGGAACAATCACATATCATGTTCTGTGGTGTAAAGCAAGGATCCGTCCTATACACACATGATAGTTAAGAAAGTAAATGATATTTGGGGGTACAATTACGAATCATGTTCTGTGGTGTAAAGCAAGGATCCGTCCTATACACACATGATAGTTAAGCAAGTAAATGATATTTGGTGGTACAATAACGAATCATGTTCTGTGGTGTAAAGCAAGGATCCGTCCTATACACACATGATAGTTAAGCAAGTAAATGATATTTGGTGGTACAATCACGAATCATGTTCTGTAGTGTAAAACAAAGATCCGTCCTATACACACATGATAGTTAAGCAAGTAAATGATATTTGGTGGTACAATCACGAATCATGTTCTGTGGTGTAAAGCAAGGATCCGTCCTATACACACATGATAGTTAAGCAAGTAAATGATATTTAGTGGTACAATCACGAATCATGTTCTGTGGTGTAAAGCAAGGATCCGTCCTATACACACATGATAGTTAAGCAAGTAAATGATATTTGGTGGTACAATCACGAATCATGTTCTGTTCTGTAAAGCAAGGATCCGTCCTATACACACATGATAGTTAAGCAAGTAAATTATATTTGGTGGTACAATCACGAATCATGTTCTGTGGTGTAAAGCAAAGATCCGTCCCATACACACATGATAGTTAAGCAAGTAAATGATATTTGGTGGTACAATCACGAATCATGTTCTGTGGTGTAAAGCAAGGATCCGTCCTATACAAACATGATAGTTAAGCAAGTAAATGATATTTGGTGGTACAATCACGAATCATGATCTGTGGTGTAAAGCAAGGACCCGTCCTATACACACATAATAGTTAAGCAAGTAAATGATATTTGGTGGTACAATCACGAATCATGTTCTGTGGTGTAAAGCAAGGATCCGTCCTATACACACATGATAGTTAAGTAAGTAAATGATATTTGGTGGTACAATCACGAATCATGTTCTGTGGTGTAAAGCAAGGATCCGTCCTATACACACATGATAGTTAAGCAAGTAAATGATATTTAGTGGTACAATCACGAATCATGTTCTGTTCTGTAAAGCAAGGATCCGTCCTATACACACATGATAGTTAAGCAAGTAAATGATATTTGGTGGTACAATCACGAATCATGTTCTGTTCTGTAAAGCAAGGATCCGTCCTATACACACATGATAGTTAAGTAAGTAAATGATATTTGGTGGTACAATCACGAATCATGTTCTGTGGTGTAAAGCAAGGATCCGTCCTATACACACATGATAGTTAAGCAAGTAAATGATATTTGGTGGTACAATCACGAATCATGTTCTGTTCTGTAAAGCAAGCATCCGTCCTATACACACATGATAGTTAAGCAAGTAAATTATATTTGGTGGTACAATCACGAATCATGTTCTGTGGTGTAAAGCAAGGATCCGTCCTATACACACATGATAGTTAAGCAAGTAACTGATATTTGGTGGTACAATCACGAATCATGTTCTGTGGTGTAAAGCAAGGATCGGTCCTATACACACATGATAGTTAAGCAAGTAAATGATATTTGGTGGTACAATCACGAATCATGTTCTGTGGTGTAAAGCAAGGATCCGTCCTATACACACATGATAGTTAAGTAAGTAAATGATATTTGGTGGTACAATCACGAATCATGTTCTGTGGTGTAAAGCAAGGATCCGTCCTATACACACATGATAGTTAAGCAAGTAAATGATATTTAGTGGTACAATCACGAATCATGTTCTGTTCTGTAAAGCAAGGATCCGTCCTATACACACATGATAGTTAAGCAAGTAAATGATATTTGGTGGTACAATCACGAATCATGTTCTGTTCTGTAAAGCAAGGATCCGTCCTATACACACATGATAGTTAAGCAAGTAAATGATATTTGATGGTACAATCACGAATCATGTTCTGTGGTGTAAAGCAAGGATCCGTCCTATACACACATGATAGTTAAGCAAGTAAATGATAGTTGGTGGTACAATCACGAATTATGTTCTGGTGTGTAAAGCAAGGATCCGTCCTTTACACACATGATAGTTAAGCAAGTAAATGATATTTGGTGGTACAATCACGAATCATGTTCTGTGGTGTAAAGCAAGGATCCGTCCTATACACACATGATAGTTAAGTAAGTAAATGATATTTGGTGGTACAATCACGAATCATGTTCTGTGGTGTAAAGCAAGGATCCGTCCTATACACACATGATAGTTAAGCAAGTAAATGATATTTGGTGGTACAATCACGAATCATGTTCTGTTCTGTAAAGCAAGCATCCGTCCTATACACACATGATAGTTAAGCAAGTAAATTATATTTGGTGGTACAATCACGAATCATGTTCTGTGGTGTAAAGCAAGGATCCGTCCTATACACACATGATAGTTAAGTAAGTAAATGATATTTGGTGGTACAATCACGAATCATTTTCTGTGGTGTAAAGCAAGGATCCGTCCTATACACACATGATAGTTAAGCAAGTAAATGATATTTAGTGGTACAATCACGAATCATGTTCTGTTCTGTAAAGCAAGGATCCGTCCTATACACACATGATAGTTAAGCAAGTAAATGATATTTGGTGGTACAATCACGAATCATGTCCTTATCTGTAAAGCAAGGATCCGTCCTATACACACATGATAGTTAAGCAAGTAAATGATATTTGATGGTACAATCACGAATCATGTTCTGTGGTGTAAAGCAAGGATCCGTCGTATACACACATGATAGTTAAGCAAGTAAATGATAGTTGGTGGTACAATCACGAATCATGTTCTGGTGTGTAAAGCAAGGATCCGTCCTTTACACACATGATAGTTAAGCAAGTAAATGATATTTGGTGGTACAATGACGAATCATGTTCTGTGGTGTAAAGCAAGGATCCGTCCTATACACACATGATAGTTAAGCAAGTAAATGATATTTGGTGGTACAATCACGAATCATGTTCTGTGGTGTAAAGCAAGGATCCGTCCTATACACACATGATAGTTAAGCAAGTAAATGATATTTAGTGGTACAATCACGAATCATGTTCTGTTCTGTAAAGCAAGGATCCGTCCTATACACACATGATAGTTAAGCAAGTAAATTATATTTGGTGGTACAATCACGAATCATGTTCTGTGGTGTAAAGCAAGGATCCGTCCTATACACACATGATAGTTAAGCAAGTAACTGATATTTGGTGGTACAATCACGAATCATGTTCTGTGGTGTAAAGCAAGGATCGGTCCTATACACACATGATAGTTAAGCAAGTAAATGATATTTGGTGGTACAATCACGAATCATGTTCTGTGGTGTAAAGCAAGGATCCGTCCTATACACACATGATAGTTAAGCAAGTAACTGATATTTGGTGGTACAATCACGAATCATGTTCTGTGGTGTAAAGCAAGGATCGGTCCTATACACACATGATAGTTAAGCAAGTAAATGATATTTGGTGGTACAATCACGAATCATGTTCTGTGGTGTAAAGCAAGGATCCGTCCTATACACACATGATAGTTAAGTAAGTAAATGATATTTGGTGGTACAATCACGAATCATGTTCTGTGGTGTAAAGCAAGGATCCGTCCTATACACACATGATAGTTAAGCAAGTAAATGATATTTAGTGGTACAATCACGAATCATGTTCTGTTCTGTAAAGCAAGGATCCGTCCTATACACACATGATAGTTAAGCAAGTAAATGATATTTGGTGGTACAATCACGAATCATGTTCTGTTCTGTAAAGCAAGGATCCGTCCTATACACACATGATAGTTAAGCAAGTAAATGATATTTGATGGTACAATCACGAATCATGTTCTGTGGTGTAAAGCAAGGATCCGTCCTATACACACATGATAGTTAAGCAAGTAAATGATAGTTGGTGGTACAATCACGAATTATGTTCTGGTGTGTAAAGCAAGGATCCGTCCTTTACACACATGATAGTTAAGCAAGTAAATGATATTTGGTGGTACAATCACGAATCATGTTCTGTGGTGTAAAGCAAGGATCCGTCCTATACACACATGATAGTTAAGTAAGTAAATGATATTTGGTGGTACAATCACGAATCATGTTCTGTGGTGTAAAGCAAGGATCCGTCCTATACACACATGATAGTTAAGCAAGTAAATGATATTTGGTGGTACAATCACGAATCATGTTCTGTTCTGTAAAGCAAGCATCCGTCCTATACACACATGATAGTTAAGCAAGTAAATTATATTTGGTGGTACAATCACGAATCATGTTCTGTGGTGTAAAGCAAGGATCCGTCCTATACACACATGATAGTTAAGTAAGTAAATGATATTTGGTGGTACAATCACGAATCATGTTCTGTGGTGTAAAGCAAGGATCCGTCCTATACACACATGATAGTTAAGCAAGTAAATGATATTTAGTGGTACAATCACGAATCATGTTCTGTTCTGTAAAGCAAGGATCCGTCCTATACACACATGATAGTTAAGCAAGTAAATGATATTTGGTGGTACAATCACGAATCATGTCCTTATCTGTAAAGCAAGGATCCGTCCTATACACACATGATAGTTAAGCAAGTAAATGATATTTGATGGTACAATCACGAATCATGTTCTGTGGTGTAAAGCAAGGATCCGTCCTATACACACATGATAGTTAAGCAAGTAAATGATAGTTGGTGGTACAATCACGAATCATGTTCTGGTGTGTAAAGCAAGGATCCGTCCTTTACACACATGATAGTTAAGCAAGTAAATGATATTTGGTGGTACAATCACGAATCATGTTCTGTGGTGTAAAGCAAGGATCCGTCCTATACACACATGATAGTTAAGCAAGTAAATGATATTTAGTGGTACAATCACGAATCATGTTCTGTTCTGTAAAGCAAGCATCCGTCCTATACACACATGATAGTTAAGCAAGTAAATTATATTTGGTGGTACAATCACGAATCATGTTCTGTGGTGTAAAGCAAGGATCCGTCCTATACACACATGATAGTTAAGCAAGTAACTGATATTTGGTGGTACAATCACGAATCATGTTCTGTGGTGTAAAGCAAGGATCGGTCCTATACACACATGATAGTTAAGCAAGTAAATGATATTTGGTGGTACAATCACGAATCATGTTCTGTGGTGTAAAGCAAGGATCCGTCCTATACACACATGATAGTTAAGTAAGTAAATGATATTTGGTGGTACAATCACGAATCATGTTCTGTGGTGTAAAGCAAGGATCCGTCCTACACACACATGATAGTTAAGCAAGTAAATGATATTTAGTGGTACAATCACGAATCATGTTCTGTGGTGTAAAGCAAGGATCCGTCCTATACACACATGATAGTTAAGCAAGTAAATGATATTTGGTGGTACAATCACGAATCATGTTCTGTTCTGTAAAGCAAGGATCCGTCCTATACACACATGATAGTTAAGCAAGTAAATTATATTTGGTGGTACAATCACGAATCATGTTCTGTGGTGTAAAGCAAAGATCCGTCCCATACACACATGATAGTTAAGCAAGTAAATGGTATTTGGTGGTACAATCACGAATCATGTTCTGTGGTGTAAAGCAAGGATCCGTCCTATACAAACATGATAGTTAAGCAAGTAAATGATATTTGGTGGTACAATCACGAATCATGTTCTGTGGTGTAAAGCAAGGATCCGTCCTATACACACATGATAGTTAAGCAAGTAACTGATATTTGGTGGTACAATCACGAATCATGTTCTGTGGTGTAAAGCAAGGATCGGTCCTATACACACATGATAGTTAAGCAAGTAAATGATATTTGGTGGTACAATCACGAATCATGTTCTGTGGTGTAAAGCAAGGATCCGTCCTATACACACATGATAGTTAAGTAAGTAAATGATATTTGGTGGTACAATCACGAATCATGTTCTGTGGTGTAAAGCAAGGATCCGTCCTATACACACATGATAGTTAAGCAAGTAAATGATATTTAGTGGTACAATCACGAATCATGTTCTGTTCTGTAAAGCAAGGATCCGTCCTATACACACATGATAGTTAAGCAAGTAAATGATATTTGGTGGTACAATCACGAATCATGTTCTGTTCTGTAAAGCAAGGATCCGTCCTATACACACATGATAGTTAAGCAAGTAAATGATATTTGATGGTACAATCACGAATCATGTTCTGTGGTGTAAAGCAAGGATCCGTCCTATACACACATGATAGTTAAGCAAGTAAATGATAGTTGGTGGTACAATCACGAATTATGTTCTGGTGTGTAAAGCAAGGATCCGTCCTTTACACACATGATAGTTAAGCAAGTAAATGATATTTGGTGGTACAATCACGAATCATGTTCTGTGGTGTAAAGCAAGGATCCGTCCTATACACACATGATAGTTAAGTAAGTAAATGATATTTGGTGGTACAATCACGAATCATGTTCTGTGGTGTAAAGCAAGGATCCGTCCTATACACACATGATAGTTAAGCAAGTAAATGATATTTGGTGGTACAATCACGAATCATGTTCTGTTCTGTAAAGCAAGGATCCGTCCTATACACACATGATAGTTAAGCAAGTAAATGATATTTGGTGGTACAATCACGAATCATGTTCTGTTCTGTAAAGCAAGGATCCGTCCTATACACACATGATAGTTAAGCAAGTAAATGATATTTGATGGTACAATCACGAATCATGTTCTGTGGTGTAAAGCAAGGATCCGTCCTATACACACATGATAGTTAAGCAAGTAAATGATATTTAGTGGTACAATCACGAATCATGTTCTGGTGTGTAAAGCAAGGATCCGTCCTTTACACACATGATAGTTAAGCAAGTAAATGATATTTGGTGGTACAATCACGAATCATGTTCTGTGGTGTAAAGCAAGGATCCGTCCTATACACACATGATAGTTAAGTAAGTAAATGATATTTGGTGGTACAATCACGAATCATGTTCTGTGGTGTAAAGCAAGGATCCGTCCTATACACACATGATAGTTAAGCAAGTAAATGATATTTGGTGGTACAATCACGAATCATGTTCTGTTCTGTAAAGCAAGCATCCGTCCTATACACACATGATAGTTAAGCAAGTAAATTATATTTGGTGGTACAATCACGAATCATGTTCTGTGGTGTAAAGCAAGGATCCGTCCTATACACACATGATAGTTAAGCAAGTAACTGATATTTGGTGGTACAATCACGAATCATGTTCTGTGGTGTAAAGCAAGGATCGGTCCTATACACACATGATAGTTAAGCAAGTAAATGATATTTGGTGGTACAATCACGAATCATGTTCTGTGGTGTAAAGCAAGGATCCGTCCTATACACACATGATAGTTAAGTAAGTAAATGATATTTGGTGGTACAATCACGAATCATGTTCTGTGGTGTAAAGCAAGGATCCGTCCTATACACACATGATAGTTAAGCAAGTAAATGATATTTAGTGGTACAATCACGAATCATGTTCTGTTCTGTAAAGCAAGGATCCGTCCTATACACACATGATAGTTAAGCAAGTAAATGATATTTGGTGGTACAATCACGAATCATGTTCTGTTCTGTAAAGCAAGGATCCGTCCTATACACACATGATAGTTAAGCAAGTAAATGATATTTGATGGTACAATCACGAATCATGTTCTGTGGTGTAAAGCAAGGATCGGTCCTATACACACATGATAGTTAAGCAAGTAAATGATATTTGGTGGTACAATCACGAATCATGTTCTGTGGTGTAAAGCAAGGATCCGTCCTATACACACATGATAGTTAAGTAAGTAAATGATATTTGGTGGTACAATCACGAATCATGTTCTGTGGTGTAAAGCAAGGATCCGTCCTACACACACATGATAGTTAAGCAAGTAAATGATATTTAGTGGTACAATCACGAATCATGTTCTGTGGTGTAAAGCAAGGATCCGTCCTATACACACATGATAGTTAAGCAAGTAAATGATATTTGGTGGTACAATCACGAATCATGTTCTGTTCTGTAAAGCAAGGATCCGTCCTATACACACATGATAGTTAAGCAAGTAAATTATATTTGGTGGTACAATCACGAATCATGTTCTGTGGTGTAAAGCAAAGATCCGTCCCATACACACATGATAGTTAAGCAAGTAAATGGTATTTGGTGGTACAATCACGAATCATGTTCTGTGGTGTAAAGCAAGGATCCGTCCTATACAAACATGATAGTTAAGCAAGTAAATGATATTTGGTGGTACAATCACGAATCATGATCTGTGGTGTAAAGCAAGGACCCGTCCTATACACACATAATAGTTAAGCAAGTAAATGATATTTGATGGTACAATCACGAATCATGTTCTGTGGTGTAAAGCAAGGATCCGTCCTATACACACATGATAGTTAAGTAAGTAAATGATATTTGGTGGTACAATCACGAATCATGTTCTGTGGTGTAAAGCAAGGATCCGTCCTATACACACATGATAGTTAAGCAAGTAAATGATATTTAGTGGTACAATCACGAATCATGTTCTGTTCTGTAAAGCAAGGATCCGTCCTATACACACATGATAGTTAAGCAAGTAAATGATATTTGGTGGTACAATCACGAATCATGTTCTGTTCTGTAAAGCAAGGATCCGTCCTATACACACATGATAGTTAAGCAAGTAAATGATATTTGATGGTACAATCACGAATCATGTTCTGTGGTGTAAAGCAAGGATCCGTCCTATACACACATGATAGTTAAGCAAGTAAATGATATTTAGTGGTACAATCACGAATCATGTTCTGGTGTGTAAAGCAAGGATCCGTCCTTTACACACATGATAGTTAAGCAAGTAAATGATATTTGGTGGTACAATCACGAATCATGTTCTGTGGTGTAAAGCAAGGATCCGTCCTATACACACATGATAGTTAAGTAAGTAAATGATATTTGGTGGTACAATCACGAATCATGTTCTGTGGTGTAAAGCAAGGATCCGTCCTATACACACATGATAGTTAAGCAAGTAACTGATATTTGGTGGTACAATCACGAATCATGTTCTGTGGTGTAAAGCAAGGATCGGTCCTATACACACATGATAGTTAAGCAAGTAAATGATATTTGGTGGTACAATCACGAATCATGTTCTGTGGTGTAAAGCAAGGATCCGTCCTATACACACATGATAGTTAAGTAAGTAAATGATATTTGGTGGTACAATCACGAATCATGTTCTGTGGTGTAAAGCAAGGATCCGTCCTATACACACATGATAGTTAAGTAAGTAAATGATATTTAGTGGTACAATCACGAATCATGTTCTGTTCTGTAAAGCAAGGATCCGTCCTATACACACATAATAGTTAAGCAAGTAAATGATATTTGGTGGTACAATCACGAATCATGTTCTGTTCTGTAAAGCAAGGATCCGTCCTATACACACATGATAGTTAAGCAAGTAAATGATATTTGATGGTACAATCACGAATCATGTTCTGTGGTGTAAAGCAAGGATCCGTCCTATACACACATGATAGTTAAGCAAGTAAATGATAGTTGGTGGTACAATCACGAATTATGTTCTGGTGTGTAAAGCAAGGATCCGTCCTTTACACACATGATAGTTAAGCAAGTAAATGATATTTGGTGGTACAATCACGAATCATGTTCTGTGGTGTAAAGCAAGGATCCGTCCTATACACACATGATAGTTAAGTAAGTAAATGATATTTGGTGGTACAATCACGAATCATGTTCTGTGGTGTAAAGCAAGGATCCGTCCTATACACACATGATAGTTAAGCAAGTAAATGATATTTGGTGGTACAATCACGAATCATGTTCTGTTCTGTAAAGCAAGGATCCGTCCTATACACACATGATAGTTAAGCAAGTAAATGATATTTGGTGGTACAATCACGAATCATGTTCTGTTCTGTAAAGCAAGGATCCGTCCTATACACACATGATAGTTAAGCAAGTAAATGATATTTGATGGTACAATCACGAATCATGTTCTGTGGTGTAAAGCAAGGATCCGTCCTATACACACATGATAGTTAAGCAAGTAAATGATATTTAGTGGTACAATCACGAATCATGTTCTGGTGTGTAAAGCAAGGATCCGTCCTTTACACACATGATAGTTAAGCAAGTAAATGATATTTGGTGGTACAATCACGAATCATGTTCTGTGGTGTAAAGCAAGGATCCGTCCTATACACACATGATAGTTAAGTAAGTAAATGATATTTGGTGGTACAATCACGAATCATGTTCTGTGGTGTAAAGCAAGGATCCGTCCTATACACACATGATAGTTAAGCAAGTAAATGATATTTGGTGGTACAATCACGAATCATGTTCTGTTCTGTAAAGCAAGCATCCGTCCTATACACACATGATAGTTAAGCAAGTAAATTATATTTGGTGGTACAATCACGAATCATGTTCTGTGGTGTAAAGCAAGGATCCGTCCTATACACACATGATAGTTAAGCAAGTAACTGATATTTGGTGGTACAATCACGAATCATGTTCTGTGGTGTAAAGCAAGGATCGGTCCTATACACACATGATAGTTAAGCAAGTAAATGATATTTGGTGGTACAATCACGAATCATGTTCTGTGGTGTAAAGCAAGGATCCGTCCTATACACACATGATAGTTAAGTAAGTAAATGATATTTGGTGGTACAATCACGAATCATGTTCTGTGGTGTAAAGCAAGGATCCGTCCTATACACACATGATAGTTAAGCAAGTAAATGATATTTAGTGGTACAATCACGAATCATGTTCTGTTCTGTAAAGCAAGGATCCGTCCTATACACACATGATAGTTAAGCAAGTAAATGATATTTGGTGGTACAATCACGAATCATGTTCTGTTCTGTAAAGCAAGGATCCGTCCTATACACACATGATAGTTAAGCAAGTAAATGATATTTGATGGTACAATCACGAATCATGTTCTGTGGTGTAAAGCAAGGATCCGTCCTATACACACATGATAGTTAAGCAAGTAAATGATAGTTGGTGGTACAATCACGAATTATGTTCTGGTGTGTAAAGCAAGGATCCGTCCTTTACACACATGATAGTTAAGCAAGTAAATGATATTTGGTGGTCCAATCACGAATCATGTTCTGTGGTGTAAAGCAAGGATCCGTCCTATACACACATGATAGTTAAGTAAGTAAATGATATTTGGTGGTACAATCACGAATCATGTTCTGTGGTGTAAAGCAAGGATCCGTCCTATACACACATGATAGTTAAGCAAGTAAATGATATTTAGTGGTACAATCACGAATCATGTTCTGTTCTGTAAAGCAAGGATCCGTCCTATACACACATGATAGTTAAGCAAGTAAATGATATTTGGTGGTACAATCACGAATCATGTTCTGTTCTGTAAAGCAAGGATCCGTCCTATACACACATGATAGTTAAGCAAGTAAATGATATTTGATGGTACAATCACGAATCATGTTCTGTGGTGTAAAGCAAGGATCCGTCCTATACACACATGATAGTTAAGCAAGTAAATGATAGTTGGTGGTACAATCACGAATCATGTTCTGGTGTGTAAAGCAAGGATCCGTCCTTTACACACATGATAGTTAAGCAAGTAAATGATATTTGGTGGTACAATCACGAATCATGTTCTGTGGTGTAAAGCAAGGATCCGTTCTATACACACATGATAGTTAAGCAAGTAAATGATATTTGGTGGTACAATCACGAATCATGTTCTGTGGTGTAAAGCAAGGATCCGTCCTATACACACATGATAGTTAAGCAAGTAAATGATATTTAGTGGTACAATCACGAATCATGTTCTGTTCTGTAAAGCAAGCATCCGTCCTATACACACATGATAGTTAAGCAAGTAAATTATATTTGGTGGTACAATCACGAATCATGTTCTGTGGTGTAAAGCAAGGATCCGTCCTATACACACATGATAGTTAAGCAAGTAACTGATATTTGGTGGTACAATCACGAATCATGTTCTGTGGTGTAAAGCAAGGATCGGTCCTATACACACATGATAGTTAAGCAAGTAAATGATATTTGGTGGTACAATCACGAATCATGTTCTGTGGTGTAAAGCAAGGATCCGTCCTATACACACATGATAGTTAAGTAAGTAAATGATATTTGGTGGTACAATCACGAATCATGTTCTGTGGTGTAAAGCAAGGATCCGTCCTATACACACATGATAGTTAAGCAAGTAAATGATATTTAGTGGTACAATCACGAATCATGTTCTGTTCTGTAAAGCAAGGATCCGTCCTATACACACATGATAGTTAAGCAAGTAAATGATATTTGGTGGTACAATCACGAATCATGTTCTGTTCTGTAAAGCAAGGATCCGTCCTATACACACATGATAGTTAAGCAAGTAAATGATATTTGATGGTACAATCACGAATCATGTTCTGTGGTGTAAAGCAAGGATCCGTCCTATACACACATGATAGTTAAGCAAGTAAATGATAGTTGGTGGTACAATCACGAATCATCTTCTGGTGTGTAAAGCAAGGATCCGTCCTTTACACACATGATAGTTAAGCAAGTAAATGATATTTGGTGGTACAATCACGAATCATGTTCTGTGGTGTAAAGAAAGGATCCGTCCTATACACACATGATAGTTAAGTAAGTAAATGATATTTGGTGGTACAATCACGAATCATGTTCTGTGGTGTAAAGCAAGGATCCGTCCTATACACACATGATAGTTAAGCAAGTAAATGATATTTGGTGGTACAATCACGAATCATGTTCTGTTCTGTAAAGCAAGCATCCGTCCTATACACACATGATAGTTAAGCAAGTAAATTATTTTTGGTGGTACAATCACGAATCATGTTCTGTGGTGTAAAGCAAGGATCCGTCCTATACACACATGATAGTTAAGCAAGTAACTGATATTTGGTGGTACAATCACGAATCATGTTCTGTGGTGTAAAGCAAGGATCGGTCCTATACACACATGATAGTTAAGCAAGTAAATGATATTTGGTGGAACAATCACGAATCATGTTCTGTGGTGTAAAGCAAGGATCCGTCCTATACACACATGATAGTTAAGCAAGTAAATGATATTTGGTGGTACAATCACGAATAATGTTCTGTTCTGTAAAGCAAGCATTCGTCCTATACACACATGATAGTTAAGCAAGTAAATTATATTTGGTGATACAATCACGAATCATGTTCTGTGGTGTAAAGCAAGGATCCGTCCTATACACACATGATAGTTAAGCAAGTAAATGATATTTGGTGGAACAATCACATATCATGTTCTGTGGTGTAAAGGAAGGATCCGTCCTATACACACATGATAGTTAAGAAAGTAAATGATATTTGGGGGTACAATTACGAATCATGTTCTGTGGTGTAAAGCAAGGATCCGTCCTATACACACATGATAGTTAAGCAAGTAAATGATGTTTGGTGGTACAATAACGAATACTGTTCTGTGGTGTAAAGCAAGGATCCGTCCTATACACACATGATAGTTAAGCAAGTAAATGATATTTGGTGGTACAATTACGAATCATGTTCTGTAGTGTAAAGCAAAGATCCGTCCTATACACACATGATAGTTAAGCAAGTAAATGATATTTTGTGGTACAATCACGAATCATGTTCTGTGGGGTAAAGAAAGGATCCGTCCTATTAACACATGATAGTTAAGCAAGTAAATGATAGTTGGTGGTACAATCACGAATCATATTCTGTGGTGTAAAGCAAGGATCCGTCCTATACACACATGATAGTTAAGCAAGTAAATGATATTTGGTGGTACAATCACGAATCATGTTCTATGGTGTAAAGCAAGGATCCGTCCCATACACACATGATAGTTAAGCAAGTAAATGATATTTAGTGGTACAATCACGAATCATGTTCTGTTCTGTAAAGCAAGGATCCGTCCTATACACACATGATAGTTAAGCAAGTAAATTATATTTGGTGGTACAATCACGAATCATGTTCTGTGGTGTAAAGCAAGGATCCGTCCTATACACACATGATAGTTAAGCAAGTAACTGATATTTGGTGGTACAATCACGAATCATGTTCTGTGGTGTAAAGCAAGGATCGGTCCTATACACACATGATAGTTAAGCAAGTAAATGATATTTGGTGGTACAATAACGAATCATGTTCTGTGGTGTAAAGCAAGGATCCGTCCTATACACACATGATAGTTAAGCAAGTAAATGATATTTGGTGGTACAATCACGAATCATGTTCTGTAGTGTAAAGCAAAGATCCGTCCTATACACACATGATAGTTAAGCAAGTAAATGATATTTTGTGGTACAATCACGAATCATGTTCTGTGGTGTAAAGAAAGGATCCGTCCTATTAACACATGATAGTTAAGCAAGTAAATGATAGTTGGTGGTACAATCACGAATCATGTTCTGTGGTGTAAAGCAAGGATCCGTCCTATACACACATGATAGTTAAGCAAGTAAATGATATTTGGTTGTACAATCACGAATCATGTTCTGTGGTGTAAAGCAAGGATCCGTCCTATACACACATGATAGTTAAGCAAGTAAATGATATTTGGTGGTACAATCACGAATCATGTTCTGTAGTGTAAAGCAAAGATCCGTCCTATACACACATGATAGTTAAGCAAGTAAATGATATTTGGTGGTACAATCACGAATCATGTTCTGTTCTGTAAAGCAAGGATCCGTCCTATACACACATGATAGTTAAGCAAGTAAATTATATTTGGTGGTACAATCACGAATCATGTTCTGTGGTGTAAAGCAAAGATCCGTCCCATACACACATGATAGTTAAGCAAGTAAATGATATTTGGTGGTACAATCACGAATCATGTTCTGTGGTGTAAAGCAAGGATCCGTCCTATACACACATGATAGTTAAGCAAGTAAATGATATTTGGTGGTACAATCACGAATCATGTTCTGTGGTGTAAAGCAAGGATCCGTCCTATACACACATGATAGTTAAGCAAGTAAATGATATTTGGTGGTACAATTACGAATCATGTTCTGTAGTGTAAAGCAAAGATCCGTCCTATACACACATGATAGTTAAGCAAGTAAATGATATTTTGTGGTACAATCACGAATCATGTTCTGTGGGGTAAAGAAAGGATCCGTCCTATTAACACATGATAGTTAAGCAAGTAAATGATAGTTGGTGGTACAATCACGAATCATATTCTGTGGTGTAAAGCAAGGATCCGTCCTATACACACATGATAGTTAAGCAAGTAAATGATATTTTGTGGTACAATCACGAATCATGTTCTGTGGGGTAAAGAAAGGATCCGTCCTATTAACACATGATAGTTAAGCAAGTAAATGATAGTTGGTGGTACAATCACGAATCATATTCTGTGGTGTAAAGCAAGGATCCGTCCTATACACACATGATAGTTAAGCAAGTAAATGATATTTGGTGGTACAATCACGAATCATGTTCTATGGTGTAAAGCAAGGATCCGTCCTATACACACATGATAGTTAAGCAAGTAAATGATATTTAGTGGTACAATCACGAATCATGTTCTGTTCTGTAAAGCAAGGATCCGTCCTATACACACATGATAGTTAAGCAAGTAAATTATATTTGGTGGTACAATCACGAATCATGTTCTGTGGTGTAAAGCAAGGATCCGTCCTATACACACATGATAGTTAAGCAAGTAACTGATATTTGGTGGTACAATCACGAATCATGTTCTGTGGTGTAAAGCAAGGATCGGTCCTATACACACATGATAGTTAAGCAAGTAAATGATATTTTGTGGTACAATCACGAATCATGTTCTGTGGTGTAAAGAAAGGATCCGTCCTATTAACACATGATAGTTAAGCAAGTAAATGATAGTTGGTGGTACAATCACGAATCATGTTCTGTGGTGTAAAGCAAGGATCCGTCCTATACACACATGATAGTTAAGCAAGTAAATGATATTTGGTTGTACAATCACGAATCATGTTCTGTGGTGTAAAGCAAGGATCCGTCCTATACACACATGATAGTTAAGCAAGTAAATGATATTTGGTGGTACAATCACGAATCATGTTCTGTAGTGTAAAGCAAAGATCCGTCCTATACACACATGATAGTTAAGCAAGTAAATGATATTTGGTGGTACAATCACGAATCATGTTCTGTTCTGTAAAGCAAGGATCCGTCCTATACACACATGATAGTTAAGCAAGTAAATTATATTTGGTGGTACAATCACGAATCATGTTCTGTGGTGTAAAGCAAGGATCGGTCCTATACACACATGATAGTTAAGCAAGTAAATGATATTTGGTGGTACAATAACGAATCATGTTCTGTGGTGTAAAGCAAGGATCCGTCCTATACACACATGATAGTTAAGCAAGTAAATGATATTTGGTGGTACAATCACGAATCAGGTTCTGTAGTGTAAAGCAAAGATCCGTCCTATACACACATGATAGTTAAGCAAGTAAATGATATTTTGTGGTACAATAACGAATCATGTTCTGTGGTGTAAAGAAAGGATCCGTCCTATTAACACATGATAGTTAAGCAAGTAAATGATAGTTGGTGGTACAATCACGAATCATGTTCTGTGGTGTAAAGCAAGGATCCGTCCTATACACACATGATAGTTAAGCAAGTAAATGATATTTGGTTGTACAATCACGAATCATGTTCTGTGGTGTAAAGCAAGGATCCGTCCTATACACACATGATAGTTAAGCAAGTAAATGATATTTGGTGGTACAATCACGAATCATGTTCTGTAGTGTAAAGCAAAGAACCATCCTATACACACATGATAGTTAAGCAAGTAAATGATATTTGGTGGTACAATCACGAATCATGTTCTGTTCTGTAAAGCAAGGATCCGTCCTATACACACATGATAGTTAAGCAAGTAAATTATATTTGGTGGTACAATCACGAATCATGTTCTGTGGTGTAAAGCACAGATTCGTCCCATACACACATGATAGTTAAGCAAGTAAATGATATTTGGTGGTACAATCACGAATCATGTTCTGTGGTGTAAAGCAAGGATCCGTCCTATACAAACATGATAGTTAAGCAAGTAAATGATATTTAGTGGTACAATCACGAATCATGTTCTGTGGTGTAAAGCAAGGACCCGTCCTATACACACATAATAGTTAAGCAAGTACATGATATTTGGTGGTACAATCACGAATCATGTTCTGTGGTGTAAAGCAAGGATCCGTCCTATACACACATGATAGTTAAGCAAGTAAATGATATTTGGTGGTACAATCACGAATCATGTTCTGTGGTGTAAAGCAAGGATCCATCCTATACACACATGATAGTTAAGCAAGTAAATAATATTTGGTGGTACAATCACGAATCATGTTCTGTGGTGTAAAGCAAGGATCCATCCTATACACACATGATAGTTAAGCAAGTAACTGATATTTGGTGGTACAATCACGAATCATGTTCTGTAGTGTAAAGCAAAGATCCGTCCTATACACACATGATAGTTAAGCAAGTAAATTATATTTGGTGGTACAATCACGAATCATGTTCTGTGGTGTAAAGAAAGGATCCGTCCTATTAACACATGATAGTTAAGCAAGTAAATGATAGTTGGTGGTACAATCACGAATCATGTTCTGTGGTGTAAAGCAAGGATCCGTCCTATACACTCATGATAGTTAAGCAAGTAAATGATATTTGGTGGTACAATCACGAATCATGTTCTGTGGTGTAAATAAAGGATCCGTCCTATGCACACATGATAGTTAAGCAAGTAAATGATATTTGGTGGTACAATCACGAATCATGTTCTATGGTGTAAAGCAAGGATCCGTCCTATACACACATGATAGTTAAGCAAGTAAATGATATTTAGTGGTACAATCACGAATCATGTTCTGTGGTGTAAAGCAAGGATCCGTCCTATACACACATGATAGTTAAGCAAGTAAATGATATTTGGTGGTACAATCACGAATCATGTTCTGTTATGTAAAGCAAGCATCCGTCCTATACACACATGATAGTTAAGCAAGTAAATTATATTTGGTGGTACAATCACGAATCATGTTCTGTGGTATAAAGCAAGGATCCATCCTATACACACATGATAGTTAAGCAAGTAACTGATATTTTGTGGTACAATCACGAATCATGTTCTGTAGTGTAAAGCAAAGATCCGTCCTATACACACATGATAGTTAAGCAAGTAAATTATATTTGGTGGTACAATCACGAATCATGTTCTGTGGTGTAAAGAAAGGATCCGTCCTATTAACACATGATAGTTAAGCAAGTAAATGATAGTTGGTGGTACAATCACGAATCATGTTCTGTGGTGTAAAGCAAGGATCCGTCCTATACACTCATGATAGTTAAGCAAGTAAATGATATTTGGTGGTACAATCACGAATCATGTTCTGTGGTGTAAATAAAGGATCCGTCCTATGCACACATGATAGTTAAGCAAGTAAATGATATTTGGTGGTACAATCACGAATCATGTTCTGTGGTGTAAAGCAAGGATCCGTCCTATACACACATGATAGTTAAGCAAGTAAATGATATTTAGTGGTACAATCACGAATCATGTTCTGTGGTGTAAAGCAAGGATCCGTCCTATACACACATGATAGTTAAGCAAGTAAATGATATTTGGTGGTACAATCACGAATCATGTTCTGTTATGTAAAGCAAGCATCCGTCCTATACACACATGATAGTTAAGCAAGTAAATTATATTTGGTGGTACAATCACGAATCATGTTCTGTGGTGTAAAGCAAGGATCCGTCCTATACACACATGATAGTTAAGCAAGTAAATGATATTTGGTGGTACAATCACGAATCATGTTCTGTGGTGTAAAGTAAGGATCCGTCCTATACACACATGATAGTTAAGCAAGTAAATGATATTTAGTGGTACAATCACGAATCATGTTCTGTGGTGTAAAGCAAGGATCCGTCCCATACACACATGATAGTTAAGCAAGTAAATGATATTTGGTGGTACAATCACGAATCATGTTCTGTTCTGTAAAGCAAGCATCCGTCCTATACACACATGATAGTTAAGCAAGTAAATTATATTTGGTGGTACAATCACGAATCATGTTCTGTGGTGTAAAGCAAGGATCCGTCCTATACACACATGATAGTTAAGCAAGTAAATGATATTTGGTGGTACAATCACGAATCATGTTCTGTGGTGTAAAGCAAGGATCCATCCTATACACACATGATAGTTAAGCAAGTAAATGATATTTTGTGGTACAATAACGAATCATGTTCTGTGGTGTAAAGAAAGGATCCGTCCTATTAACACATGATAGTTAAGCAAGTAAATGATAGTTGGTGGTACAATCACGAATCATGTTCTGTGGTGTAAAGCAAGGATCCGTCCTATACACACATGATAGTTAAGCAAGTAAATGATATTTGGTTGTACAATCACGAATCATGTTCTGTGGTGTAAAGCAAGGATCCGTCCTATACACACATGATAGTTAAGCAAGTAAATGATATTTGGTGGTACAATCACGAATCATGTTCTGTAGTGTAAAGCAAAGAACCATCCTATACACACATGATAGTTAAGCAAGTAAATGATATTTGGTGGTACAATCACGAATCATGTTCTGTTCTGTAAAGCAAGGATCCGTCCTATACACACATGATAGTTAAGCAAGTAAATTATATTTGGTGGTACAATCACGAATCATGTTCTGTGGTGTAAAGCACAGATTCGTCCCATACACACATGATAGTTAAGCAAGTAAATGATATTTGGTGGTACAATCACGAATCATGTTCTGTGGTGTAAAGCAAGGATCCGTCCTATACAAACATGATAGTTAAGCAAGTAAATGATATTTAGTGGTACAATCACGAATCATGTTCTGTGGTGTAAAGCAAGGACCCGTCCTATACACACATAATAGTTAAGCAAGTACATGATATTTGGTGGTACAATCACGAATCATGTTCTGTGGTGTAAAGCAAGGATCCGTCCTATACACACATGATAGTTAAGCAAGTAAATGATATTTGGTGGTACAATCACGAATCATGTTCTGTGGTGTAAAGCAAGGATCCATCCTATACACACATGATAGTTAAGCAAGTAAATAATATTTGGTGGTACAATCACGAATCATGTTCTGTGGTGTAAAGCAAGGATCCATCCTATACACACATGATAGTTAAGCAAGTAACTGATATTTGGTGGTACAATCACGAATCATGTTCTGTAGTGTAAAGCAAAGATCCGTCCTATACACACATGATAGTTAAGCAAGTAAATTATATTTGGTGGTACAATCACGAATCATGTTCTGTGGTGTAAAGAAAGGATCCGTCCTATTAACACATGATAGTTAAGCAAGTAAATGATAGTTGGTGGTACAATCACGAATCATGTTCTGTGGTGTAAAGCAAGGATCCGTCCTATACACTCATGATAGTTAAGCAAGTAAATGATATTTGGTGGTACAATCACGAATCATGTTCTGTGGTGTAAATAAAGGATCCGTCCTATGCACACATGATAGTTAAGCAAGTAAATGATATTTGGTGGTACAATCACGAATCATGTTCTATGGTGTAAAGCAAGGATCCGTCCTATACACACATGATAGTTAAGCAAGTAAATGATATTTAGTGGTACAATCACGAATCATGTTCTGTGGTGTAAAGCAAGGATCCGTCCTATACACACATGATAGTTAAGCAAGTAAATGATATTTGGTGGTACAATCACGAATCATGTTCTGTTATGTAAAGCAAGCATCCGTCCTATACACACATGATAGTTAAGCAAGTAAATTATATTTGGTGGTACAATCACGAATCATGTTCTGTGGTATAAAGCAAGGATCCATCCTATACACACATGATAGTTAAGCAAGTAACTGATATTTTGTGGTACAATCACGAATCATGTTCTGTAGTGTAAAGCAAAGATCCGTCCTATACACACATGATAGTTAAGCAAGTAAATTATATTTGGTGGTACAATCACGAATCATGTTCTGTGGTGTAAAGAAAGGATCCGTCCTATTAACACATGATAGTTAAGCAAGTAAATGATAGTTGGTGGTACAATCACGAATCATGTTCTGTGGTGTAAAGCAAGGATCCGTCCTATACACTCATGATAGTTAAGCAAGTAAATGATATTTGGTGGTACAATCACGAATCATGTTCTGTGGTGTAAATAAAGGATCCGTCCTATGCACACATGATAGTTAAGCAAGTAAATGATATTTGGTGGTACAATCACGAATCATGTTCTGTGGTGTAAAGCAAGGATCCGTCCTATACACACATGATAGTTAAGCAAGTAAATGATATTTAGTGGTACAATCACGAATCATGTTCTGTGGTGTAAAGCAAGGATCCGTCCTATACACACATGATAGTTAAGCAAGTAAATGATATTTGGTGGTACAATCACGAATCATGTTCTGTTATGTAAAGCAAGCATCCGTCCTATACACACATGATAGTTAAGCAAGTAAATTATATTTGGTGGTACAATCACGAATCATGTTCTGTGGTGTAAAGCAAGGATCCGTCCTATACACACATGATAGTTAAGCAAGTAAATGATATTTGGTGGTACAATCACGAATCATGTTCTGTGGTGTAAAGTAAGGATCCGTCCTATACACACATGATAGTTAAGCAAGTAAATGATATTTAGTGGTACAATCACGAATCATGTTCTGTGGTGTAAAGCAAGGATCCGTCCCATACACACATGATAGTTAAGCAAGTAAATGATATTTGGTGGTACAATCACGAATCATGTTCTGTTCTGTAAAGCAAGCATCCGTCCTATACACACATGATAGTTAAGCAAGTAAATTATATTTGGTGGTACAATCACGAATCATGTTCTGTGGTGTAAAGCAAGGATCCGTCCTATACACACATGATAGTTAAGCAAGTAAATGATATTTGGTGGTACAATCACGAATCATGTTCTGTGGTGTAAAGCAAGGATCCATCCTATACACACATGATAGTTAAGCAAGTAAATAATATTTGGTGGTACAATCACGAATCATGTTCTGTGGTGTAAAGCAAGGATCCGTCCTATACACACATGATAGTTAAGCAAGTAAATGATATTTGGTGGTACAATCACGAATCATGTTCTGTGGTGTAAAGCAAGGATCCGTCCTATACACACATGATAGTTAAGCAAGTAACTGATATTTGGTGGTACAATCACGAATCATGTTCTGTGGTGTAAAGCAAGGATCGGTCCTATACACATATGATAGTTAAGCAAGTAAATGATATTTGGTGGAACAATCACATATCATGTTCTGTGGTGTAAAGCAAGGATCCGTCCTATACACACATGATAGTTAAGAAAGTAAATGATATTTGGGGGTACAATCACGAATCATGTTCTGTGGTGTAAAGCAAGGATCCGTCCTATACACACATGATAGTTAAGCAAGTAAATGATATTTGGTGGTACAATCAGGAATCATGTTCTGTGGTGTAAAGCAAGGATCCGTCCTATACACACATGATAGTTAAGCAAGTAAATGATATTTTGTGGTACAATCACGAATCATGTTCTGTGGTGTAAAGCAAGGATCAGTCCTATACACACATGATAGTTAAGCAAGTAAATGATATTTGGTGGTACAATCACGAATCATGTTCTGTGGTGTAAAGCAAGGATCCGTCCTATACACACATGATAGTTAAGCAAGTAAATGATATTTGGTGGTACAATCACGAATCATGTTCTGTGGTGTAAAGCAAGGATCCGTCCTATACACACATGATAGTTAAGCAAGTAAATGATATTTGGTGGAAAAATCACGAATCATGTTCTGTGGTGTAAAGCAAGGATCCGTCCTATACACACACGATAGTTAAGCAAGTAAATGATATTTGGTGGTACAATCACGAATCATGTTCTGTGGTGTAAAGCAAGGATCCGTCCTATACACACATGATAGTTAAGCAAGTAAATGATATTTAGTGGTACAATCACGAATCATGTTCTGTGGTGTAAAGCAAGGATCCGTCCTATACACACATGATAGTTAAGCAAGTAAATGATATTTGGTGGTACAATCACGAATCATCTTCTGTTATGTAAAGCAAGCATCCGTCCTATACACACATGATAGTTAAGCAAGTAAATTATATTTGGTGGTACAATCACGAATCATGTTCTGTGGTGTAAAGCAAGGATCCATCCTATACACACATGATAGTTAAGCAAGTAAATGATATTTGGTGGTACAATCACGAATCATGTTCTGTGGTGTAAAGCAAGGATCCATCCTATACACACATGATAGTTAAGCAAGTAAATAATATTTGGTGGTACAATCACGAATCATGTTCTGTGGTGTGAAGCAAGGATCTGTCCTATACACACATGATAGTTAAGCAAGTAAATGATATTTGGTGTTACAATTACGAATCATGTTCTGTGGTGTAAAGCAAGGATCCGTCCTATACACACATGATAGTTAAGCAAGTAAATGATATTTGGTGGTACAATCACGAATTATGTTTTGTGGTGTAAAGCAAGGATCCGTCCTATACACACATGACAGTTAAGCAAGTAAATGATATTTGGTAGTACAATCACGAATCATGTTCTGTGGTGTAAAGCAAGGATCCGTCCTATACACACATGATAGTTAAGCAAGTAAATGATATTTGGTGGTACAATCACGAATCATGTTCTGTGGTGTAAAGCAAGGATCCGTCCTATACACACATGATAGTTAAGCAAGTAAATGATATTTGGTGGTACAATCACGAATCATGTTCTGTGGTGTAAAGCAAGGATCCATCCTATACACACATGATAGTTAAGCAAGTAAATAATATTTGGTGGTACAATCACGAATCATGTTCTGTGGTGTAAAGCAAGGATCCATCCTATACACACATGATAGTTAAGCAAGTAAATGATATTTGGTGGAACAATCACATATCATGTTCTGTGGTGTAAAGCAAGGATCCGTCCTATACACACATGATAGTTAAGAAAGTAAATGATATTTGGGGGTACAATCACGAATCATGTTCTGTGGTGTAAAGCAAGGATCCGTCCTATACACACATGATAGTTAAGCAAGTAAATGATATTTGGTGGTACAATCAGGAATCATGTTCTGTGGTGTAAAGCAAGGATCCGTCCTATACACACATGATAGTTGAGCAAGTAAATGATATTTTGTGGTACAATCACGAGTCATGTTCTGTGGTGTAAAGCAAGGATCAGTCCTATACACACATGATAGTTAAGCAAGTAAATGATATTTGGTGGTACAATCACGAATCATGTTCTGTGGTGTAAAGCAAGGATCCGTCCTATACACACATGATAGTTAAGCAAGTAAATGATATTTGGTGGTACAATCACGAATCATGTTCTGTGGTGTAAAGCAAGGATCCGTCCTATACACACATGATAGTTAAGCAAGTAAATGATATTTGGTGGTAAAATCACGAATCATGTTCTGTGGTGTAAAGCAAGGATCCGTCCTATACACACACGATAGTTAAGCAAGTAAATGATATTTGGTGGTACAATCACGAATCATGTTCTGTGGTGTAAAGCAAGAATCCGTCCTATACACACATGATAGTTAAGCAAGTAAATGATATTTAGTGGTACAATCACGAATCATGTTCTGTGGTGTAAAGCAAGGATCCGTCCTATACACACATGATAGTTAAGCAAGTAAATGATATTTGGTGGTACAATCACGAATCATCTTCTGTTATGTAAAGCAAGCATCCGTCCTATACACACATGATAGTTAAGCAAGTAAATTATATTTGGTGGTACAATCACGAATCATGTTCTGTGGTGTAAAGCAAGGATCCATCCTATACACACATGATAGTTAAGCAAGTAAATGATATTTGGTGGTACAATCACGAATCATGTTCTGTGGTGTAAAGCAAGGATCCATCCTATACACACATGATAGTTAAGCAAGTAAATAATATTTGGTGGTACAATCACGAATCATGTTCTGTGGTGTAAAGCAAGGATCTGTCCTATACACACATGATAGTTAAGCAAGTAAATGATATTTGGTGTTACAATTACGAATCATGTTCTGTGGTGTAAAGCAAGGATCCGTCCTATACACACATGATAGTTAAGCAAGTAAATGATATTTGGTGGTACAATCACGAATTATGTTTTGTGGTGTAAAGCAAGGATCCGTCCTATACACACATGATAGTTAAGCAAGTAAATGATATTTGGTAGTACAATCACGAATCATGTTCTGTGGTGTAAAGCAAGGATCCGTCCTATACACACATGATAGTTAAGCAAGTAAATGATATTTTGTGGTACAATCACGAATCATGTTCTGTGGTGTAAAGCAAGGAACCGTCCTATACACACATGATAGTTAAGCAAGTAAATGATATTTGGTGGTACAATCACGAATCATGTTCTGTGGTGTAAAGCAAGGATCCATCCTATACACACATGATAGTTAAGCAAGTAAATAATATTTGGTGGTACAATCACGAATCATGTTCTGTGGTGTAAAGCAAGGATCCATCCTATACACACATGATAGTTAAGCAAGTAACTGATATTTGGTGGTACAATCACGAATCATGTTCTGTAGTGTAAAGCAAAGATCCGTCCTATACACACATGATAGTTAAGCAAGTAAATTATATTTGGTGGTACAATCACGAATCATGTTCTGTGGTGTAAAGAAAGGATCCGTCCTATTAACACATGATAGTTAAGCAAGTAAATGATAGTTGGTGGTACAAACACGAATCATGTTCTGTGGTGTAAAGCAAGGATCCGTCCTATACACACATGATAGTTAAGCAAGTAAATGATATTTGGTGGAAAAATCACGAATCATGTTCTGTGGTGTAAAGCAAGGATCCGTCCTATACACACAATAGTTAAGCAAGTAAATGATATTTGGTGGTACAATCACGAATCATGTTCTGTGGTGTAAAGCAAGGATCCGTCCTATACACACATGATAGTTAAGCAAGTAAATGATATTTAGTGGTACAATCACGAATCATGTTCTGTGGTGTAAAGCAAGGATCCGTCCTATACACACATGATAGTTAAGCAAGTAAATGATATTTGGTGGTACAATCACGAATCATCTTCTGTTATATAAAGCAAGCATCCGTCCTATACACACATGATAGTTAAGTAAGTAAATGATATTTGGTGGTACAATCACGAATCATGTTCTGTGGTGTAAAGCAAGGATCCATCCTATACACACATGATAGTTAAGCAAGTAAATGATATTTGGTGGTACAATCACGAATCATGTTCTGTGGTGTAAAGCAAGGATCCATCCTATACACACATGATAGTTAAGCAAGTAAATAATATTTGGTGGTACAATCACGAATCATGTTCTGTGGTGTAAAGCAAGGATCTGTCCTATACACACATGATAGTTAAGCAAGTAAATGATATTTGGTGTTACAATTACGAATCATGTTCTGTGGTGTAAAGCAAGGATCCGTCCTATACACACATGATAGTTAAGCAAGTAAATGATATTTGGTGGTACAATCACGAATTATGTTTTGTGGTGTAAAGCAAGGATCCGTCCTATACACACATGACAGTTAAGCAAGTAAATGATATTTGGTAGTACAATCACGAATCATGTTCTGTGGTGTAAAGCAAGGATCCGTCCTATACACACATGATAGTTAAGCAAGTAAATGATATTTGGTGGTACAATCACGAATCATGTTCTGTGGTGTAAAGCAAGGATCCGTCCTATACACACATGATAGTTAAGCAAGTAAATGATATTTGGTGGTACAATCACGAATCATGTTCTGTGGTGTAAAGCAAGGATCCATCCTATACACACATGATAGTTAAGCAAGTAAATAATATTTGGTGGTACAATCACGAATCATGTTCTGTGGTGTAAAGCAAGGATCCATCCTATACACACATGATAGTTAAGCAAGTAAATGATATTTGGTGGAACAATCACATATCATGTTCTGTGGTGTAAAGCAAGGATCCGTCCTATACACACATGATAGTTAAGAAAGTAAATGATATTTGGGGGTACAATCACGAATCATGTTCTGTGGTGTAAAGCAAGGATCCGTCCTATACACACATGATAGTTAAGCAAGTAAATGATATTTGGTGGTACAATCAGGAATCATGTTCTGTGGTGTAAAGCAAGGATCCGTCCTATACACACATGATAGTTAAGCAAGTAAATGATATTTTGTGGTACAATCACGAATCATGTTCTGTGGTGTAAAGCAAGGATCAGTCCTATACACACATGATAGTTAAGCAAGTAAATGATATTTGGTGGTACAATCACGAATCATGTTCTGTGGTGTAAAGCAAGGATCCGTCCTATACACACATGATAGTTAAGCAAGTAAATGATATTTGGTGGTACAATCACGAATCATGTTCTGTGGTGTAAAGCAAGGATCCGTCCTATACACACATGATAGTTAAGCAAGTAAATGATATTTGGTGGTAAAATCACGAATCATGTTCTGTGGTGTAAAGCAAGGATCCGTCCTATACACACACGATAGTTAAGCAAGTAAATGATATTTGGTGGTACAATCACGAATCATGTTCTGTGGTGTAAAGCAAGAATCCGTCCTATACACACATGATAGTTAAGCAAGTAAATGATATTTAGTGGTACAATCACGAATCATGTTCTGTGGTGTAAAGCAAGGATCCGTCCTATACACACATGATAGTTAAGCAAGTAAATGATATTTGGTGGTACAATCACGAATCATCTTCTGTTATGTAAAGCAAGGATCCGTCCTATACACACATGATAGTTAAGCAAGTAAATTATATTTGGGGGTACAATTACGAATCATGTTCTGTGGTGTAAAGCAAGGATCCATCCTATACACACATGATAGTTAAGCAAGTAAATAATATTTGGTGGTACAATCACGAATCATGTTCTGTGGTGTAAAGCAAGGATCCATCCTATACACACATGATAGTTAAGCAAGTAAATAATATTTGGTGGTACAATCACGAATCATGTTTTGTGGTGTAAAGCAAGGATCTGTCCTATACACACATGATAGTTAAGCAAGTAAAAGATATTTGGTGTTACAATTACGAATCATGTTCTGTGGTGTAAAGCAAGGATCCGTCCTATACACACATGATAGTTAAGCAAGTAAATGATATTTGGTGGTACAATCACGAATTATGTTTTGTGGTGTAAAGCAAGGATCCGTCCTATACACACATGATAGTTAAGCAAGTAAATGATATTTGGTAGTACAATCACGAATCATGTTCTGTGGTGTAAAGCAAGGATCCGTCCTATACACACATGATAGTTAAGCAAGTAAATGATATTTGGTGGTACAATCACGAATCATGTTCTGTGGTGTAAAGCAAGGATCCGTCCTATACACACATGATAGTTAAGCAAGTAAATGATATTTGGTGGTACAATCACGAATCATGTTCTGTGGTGTAAAGCAAGGATCCATCCTATACACACATGATAGTTAAGCAAGTAAATAATATTTGGTGGTACAATCACGAATCATGTTCTGTGGTGTAAAGCAAGGATCCATCCTATACACACATGATAGTTAAGCAAGTAACTGATATTTGGTGGTACAATCACGAATCATGTTCTGTAGTGTAAAGCAAAGATCCGTCCTATACACACATGATAGTTAAGCAAGTAAATTATATTTGGTGGTACAATCACGAATCATGTTCTGTGGTGTAAAGAAAGGATCCGTCCTATTAACACATGATAGTTAAGCAAGTAAATGATAGTTGGTGGTACAATCACGAATCATGTTCTGTGGTGTAAAGCAAGGATCCGTCCTATACACTCATGATAGTTAAGCAAGTAAATGATATTTGGTGGTACAATCACGAATCATGTTCTGTGGTGTAAAGCAAGGATCCGTTTTATACACACATGATAGTTAAGCAAGTAAATGATATTTAGTGGTACAATCACGAATCATGTTCTGTGGTGTAAAGCAAGGATCCGTCCTATACACACATGATAGTTAAGCAAGTAAATGATATTTGGTGGTACAATCACGAATCATGTTCTGTTATGTAAAGCAAGCATCCGTCCTATACACACATGATAGTTAAGCAAGTAAATTATATTTGGTGGTACAATCACGAATCATGTTCTGTGGTGTAAAGCAAGGATCCGTCCTATACACACATGATAGTTAAGCAAGTAAATGATATTTGGTGGTACAATCACGAATCATGTTCTGTGGTGTAAAGTAAGGATCCGTCCTATACACACATGATAGTTAAGCAAGTAAATGATATTTAGTGGTACAATCACGAATCATGTTCTGTGGTGTAAAGCAAGGATCCGTCCTATACACACATGATAGTTAAGCAAGTAAATGATATTTGGTGGTACAATCACGAATCATGTTCTGTTCTGTAAAGCAAGCATCCGTCCTATACACACATGATAGTTAAGCAAGTAAATTATATTTGGTGGTACAATCACGAATCATGTTCTGTTATGTAAAGCAAGGATCCGTCCTATACACACATGATAGTTAAGCAATTAAATGATATTTGGTGGTACAATCACGAATTATGTTTTGTGGTGTAAAGCAAGGATCCGTCCTATACACACATGATAGTTAAGCAAGTAAATGATATTTGGTAGTACAATCACGAATCATGTTCTGTGGTGTAAAGCAAGGATCCGTCCTATACACACATGATAGTTAAGCAAGTAAATGATATTTGGTGGTACAATCACGAATCATGTTCTGTGGTGTAAAGCAAGGATCCGTCCTATACACACATGATAGTTAAGCAAGTAAATGATATTTGGTGGTACAATCACGAATCATGTTCTGTGGTGTAAAGCAAGGATCCGTCCTATACACACATGATAGTTAAGCAAGTAACTGATATTTGGTGGTACAATCACGAATCATGTTCTGTGGTGTAAAGCAAGGATCGGTCCTATACACACATGATAGTTAAGCAAGTAAATGATATTTGGTGGAACAATCACATATCATGTTCTGTGGTGTAAAGCAAGGATCCGTCCTATACACACATGATAGTTAAGAAAGTAAATGATATTTGGGGGTACAATCACGAATCATGTTCTGTGGTGTAAAGCAAGGATCCGTCCTATACACACATGATAGTTAAGCAAGTAAATGATATTTGGTGGTACAATCAGGAATCATGTTCTGTGGTGTAAAGCAAGGATCCGTCCTATACACACATGATAGTTAAGCAAGTAAATGATATTTTGTGGTACAATCACGAATCATGTTCTGTGGTGTAAAGCAAGGATCAGTCCTATACACACATGATAGTTAAGCAAGTAAATGATATTTGGTGGTACAATCACGAATCATGTTCTATGGTGTAAAGCAAGGATCCGTCCTATACACACATGATAGTTAAGCAAGTAAATGATATTTGGTGGTACAATCACGAGTCATGTTCTGTGGTGTAAAGCAAGGATCCGTCCTATACACACATGATAGTTAAGCAAGTAAATGATATTTGGTGGTACAATCACGAATCATGTTCTGTGGTGTAAAGCAAGGATCCGTCCTATACACACACGATAGTTAAGCAAGTAAATGATATTTGGTGGTACAATCACGAATCATGTTCTGTGGTGTAAAGCAAGGATCCGTCCTATACACACATGATAGTTAAGCAAGTAAATGATATTTAGTGGTACAATCACGAATCATGTTCTGTGGTGTAAAGCAAGGATCCGTCCTATACACACATGATAGTTAAGCAAGTAAATGATATTTGGTGGTACAATCACGAATCATCTTCTGTTATGTAAAGCAAGCATCCGTCCTATACACACATGATAGTTAAGCAAGTAAATTATATTTGGTGGTACAATCACGAATCATGTTCTGTGGTGTAAAGCAAGGATCCGTCCTATACACACATGATAGTTAAGCAAGTAAATGATATTTGGTGGTACAATCACGAATCATGTTCTGTGGTGTAAAGCAAGGATCCATCCTATACACACATGATAGTTAAGCAAGTAAATAATATTTGGTGGTACAATCACGAATCATGTTCTGTGGTGTAAAGCAAGGATCTGTCCTATACACACATGATAGTTAAGCAAGTAAATGATATTTGGTGTTACAATTACGAATCATGTTCTGTGGTGTAAAGCAAGGATCCGTCCTATACACACATGATAGTTAAGCAAG